>JACEGQ020000128.1:0-17033 GCA_015852605.2 Populus deltoides | reverse complement strand
TCAAACAAGATAGTGTTATGAAAATTTGATATATGGAAGAAGAGAAAAATAAAGAGAAGAAGAGGAAAAAATGGAAAAAAATAAAACTAATTCCAAATAATGTCCTTTTTATTGTAATTCCAAAATAATGTCCTCTTTTATTGTAATTCCAATTAATGTCCTTGATTTATGAATCTTGATATAGAAATAATGAGTAATGTATTCTTCTTCTTCCAATAACTAATTGCTCGAGGAGGTGATGTGTGGAAATTTATCATTATCATTTCAGAATAAGAAAAATCAAAGATTGTGAAATACAAAAAGATGTTTTTATGTGATTGTTATCTTAAAAGTACTAAAATTTATTACTTAAATTATCACAAAATATATTTATTTTTATTTTTTTATTTATATTTTTTAATCAAATATATTTGTATTTCTCCGTCCCTTGAATACTAACCAAATATAACCTACATAACCATTTTTTTAATTTGATTTCTAATTTGTTTTTAAAGCATTTTGATTATTACATCTTAAAATAAAGATAAAAAGTTGAGTAAAAACAAGCACTACACCCCTACATAAAAAAAAATAAAAATAAAAAATTAAATGCGCTTATAAAATGGTTCATTAGGTAATTTGGGCTAAAATAACAAAACCAAAATAACCTCAACCAATATTTATTACTTCCAAATTAATTTTAGAATTAGATTTACTTGACTTATATCTAAAAGATATTTATCTGAATTTCTTCCTGTAAAATTATTTTAGAGGAGTATTTCATGAAAACCGATAAAAGAAATTCTACTTTAATTTCTTGTCATGATATGTCTATCTTGGATAGAAAAGTGAGGAATGTATTTCTCTTCCTCAATACTCCAATAGTATAGGTTCAAGCCTCATTCCCTATGTAGAGAGAGATTGTTAAACTTGATTATTAAAGTAGTGAGTTTAGTATTATTTTTAATATAAAAAGATAAAGATTGTGGAAATGGAGAAGACATGTTTTTCACTTATATTTTTTTTTCAAGAATATAAAATTCATCAAAAAAATTATTCCAAAAACAAATTTATTTTTAGGTAACTATCTTTATTTTAAACTTCAACAAATATATATTTAAACTCTTATGTATTTGTTTATTCTAACTTAAAATACTAATTGAACACTTTATTCTAACTTAAAATATTTTAATTTGATTTGTGATTTTTATAAAATATTTGATTATCACAACATAGAATAAAAGTTTAAAAGAAACACTCACAGGGCCTACACAACACATGTTGGCCTATTCCCAACTATCAAGTCAAGCATTGAACCTTCCAAATTGCATTTTCTATTTTTTTGTCTAATTACAGTCCCCATTTTCATTTACCGTTGGCATTGCACAAAAACATCCCTTTCAAGTTACAAAACGACGTGCAGCTCAATCAATGCCTTCATTGCCTACAGCCTTCAAAAAATCAACTCATTAGTTAGTTTCGTCCCCTTGGCTCGCGTAGAACGACATCCACTTTAAATGACAGCCACCGAGATGTTTGACTTGTGGTTTAGAATAAGAATTATGTCCTTAATTTTTAATTTTAGTAATTGAATTTTTTTTTTTAATTATAGTGGTTGATTGGTAGTGTTTGATAAATCATGGTAATTGATGTTTGATAAATAAAGATAATAAATAGCTGGTATTTATAAAAAATTTATACCAATTTGATCTAAAATCTCTTATTGAATTGAAAGATCTTTACTTTCAGTTGGAATAAAGCAATTATTTTTTTGTTTTTGTAAAATTTTTTTTAAAAAACAATAAAATATATATCTATTTACTATTTATGTTTGTTGTTTCCATGAAGATGACGTTTCGACTTATTTTTTATATCTATCGGCTAAAATCACGAGTGAGGACTTTTAAATCCTTAGGAATTTATGCAAAGAGAAAATATAATGATATATTGAAGAAATAAAGTTTAAAATATATATATGCTATAAAAGTGAAATAGAAAAAGATTATAAATCTTGAACTTTAAAGATTCATGGTATTTATATCTTATATGTTTTGTACTTTTAAAGAGATGAGGATTAAAGTAATTTTTTATATAGTATTTTAAGTTATATATCATTTAAAATAATATATATTGAATTAATATACAATATTAAAAATCGGATTTTAAAATTTTTTTGAATAAAATATTGGGTTAAAGGAAGTTGCCTAAACCCATTAAAAGTAAGAAATAAATTCACGGTATTGTCTAGATCCAATAAACATGGGACTTGAGACGCACACTCGGCCCATTAAAGGTATATGGTTCAAGGCAGTGCTTGGACTCAGAGCAGTTAGGCCTTTGGGAGTATTTTTTAGCCAATTAAATTTTGGTATAAACAAATAGAAAGCTATTGTTCTGTTGATTGATTTCTATTCATTAGTCTTTTTCTTTCATTGACTCGGTTTCTCTAGGTGCTGACTATTCATGGTGAAGTGATAATCTCTTCTTTTCTTCTACTAAAATTCTTGATGTTTAGGCTGGGAATAAATTTAGCTCATCTTGTTTACTTAGAAAATTGAGGGAAAGTAGCTGAAATAATTTAAAATCATTTAAGATTTTTGTTATGATGATTTTGTTTATTCGTTCACTTTCCCCGTAGTTTCTCAGATACCAAACACTTTGTTATGTGTTGAATAAAATAATTAACCACATATTTGTTCTCGAATCCTAAGAAAATTGAGTGGGAAAATAAAGGGAAAGGTTTTGCATTTTAGGAAGTTTTTTTCTTAGTTATATGATGATTTATTTCTTGGAGGTCCCCTAAAGTGGAATAATGTTTTCCGGCAATCAAACAGTGCCTTTTTGAAACTGCTCAATTACTTGCTGTCTGCTTGTCCATTCAATTGACTCCTACAACCCACATGCCTGTATTGGAGGTTTCTCTACTAGTGAAGATAGCATCAAATGATGAGCTTGTTATTATGGTTGATTAATTAGGAGCTCTATCTTCCAAAGTTCAATCTTCGAATCTTCTTCTAAATTCTTTAATTTTGCTCTCATGTGAATTTATAAAATGTTATTATCCACAGAATTCATAAAAATAATTACCTTTTTTAAATTGTTTGAAATAGATGTCAAGTCTTAAAACTGTTAGCCATATATTACTAAATAACTTATACATAATTGCTAGAAGATAAAATAATTTGTTTTTTCATTTATGTATATCTGTTTTTTCATTTATTTTACTTGTAAACTTCTATATCACAATAATTTTTGAATTAAAAATTATTTTTTGAATTTATTTTTAAAACCACAACTACAAAAGCTACCTTTAGTATATGTTTGGTAATGTGATTTTTTAATTCAAAATGTATTAAAATAATTTTTTCTAATTAAAAAGCACTTTAAAATCATTAAAAAATACTTTAAAAAATTAAATTAATAATATTAATTTAATATTTTTAAAAATCAAATACACTTTAAAAATAATTTGAAGTAGACACACTTAGCATTCATTTGTTAATAAAAAGAATTCAGACCTATACTTGATTAGGATTTAGATTATGTAATTGATACTCAAACAGGTGTATTCATAAATAAAAATTCATACAACTTTTTTTAATAATTATTGTCTTCTTTTTCAGGTCCTTTCGTTTTTTTCCCCAATCATCATACACTATAGGAACCCTACATACATTAAGGATTATATTTGTGGTTGCAAATCTATTGATAGAGAGGCTGTGGGTGTCTAAGTGATCGTGAACCTTTCATTCGTTCCGTCTCTACTATAAGGTGTGTCTATTTCAACTAATTCTTGTGTTATTAATTTGTTTTTGTCTTTATATTATATTGTTATGTATATTATGTGTTCATACATGTTTTAAGTATGATCCATGAAGAAAGAAAGTGAAATACTTGTTCAATTTAATCCTTATTCTCTCCTACTAGACTCAATCAATCTCTATATATATACAAGTTTATATGTAAGTCTATATATTCTCGTTGTAGGGTTGAATAATTGTAAATACAGATCAAATACCCATTATTAAAAGATTATTGTGTTTTAATTTATTAGTCTATTAGAAAAATAATTATTTTTAAAATCTTCCTAATAATACGTATACAAAATTAAATTAAGAATTAATCTTGATAGCTAACATTTTGAACTTTTACCTTAAATTTGATACGGATGTTAAAGCTACAAATTCACAAGACTAATAAAATTTATCTGTGTTTGGTGAATTAAAGTAGGGTAATGGTCTAAATAATATTACTTTTGTAAATAATATTACTCTTGTAGAAGATGGATCTCCTTCAATTTTCAACTTATCTTTCTATTATAGTGAAAGTAAAATGAAGAACATTCTAATTAACTATAATGTTTGGATTTAATAGTGCATGGCTGGCTTTCACCACCATAATTTGATCTTGACACCATCATTCCTTTTCTTTTTTCATTTTTTTTATTATATCACTCATTTTGTTTTATATTGGAAAGCCCAAAATCCACGTAGTAAGAGCAGCCTTCCCATTACTTAATAATTGAGGAAATTAGATTCATTTTAATCAAATCATCTTCAATAGATAAAGCTATCATGTAATTATTTGCTAGGCTAAGCATATTTGTATATTCACAGTCCCTCTTAAACTCTAAATACTATAAATCTACAAGGATTTGTATGATCTTAAGAGAAATATATATCCCTTTTTGGCCAACACTAGATAATTTTCTACGCTAAGATATGAGGTGAATCAATTTTTTTTAAAGTAAAAGAATATATAAGTGTACTTAACATGTTTTGTAGCTTGGAAAAATAATCTACTGGAGGGGTTGAGCAAAGTGATTTAGCCAACTTTATAGGTTCAAAACAACCCAAATAAGTGGTTAGTATATAGTTTAACTAAAAAATCAAGATGATATATTTTAAAAATAATATTAAGACGACAAATATATTAGATTGACTTGGATTTACTAGAATCAACTCAAAGTTAACTCGCCAAGTTCTCGACTCGAGTTATAAGACCTTAATAACCTTACAAAAGATAACTAAGAAAAAATATTAAGCCTAAGTTCTAATCAAAACAATATTGCAAAAAATTGAAAAAATTAATTAAAAGAATGACATAAAAACCACCATAATCAACCTAAATTAACCAATCAAACCTGTGACTTATGTCATGAGGTTAGGATAACTCAAAGAAAATAAAATGAAATAAATTATGAAGCCTAATAATGAACTCCACATTGAAAATAAATTAAAAAATATATTCAATTAAAAGGATAAAAATAAACCCTAAGGCAGCCTAGGCTAACTTCATGATAGAATCATGAGACCGTGATATGCCTAGAAAAGTAAACAAAAAATTATGAAACTCAATTCTTAATTAATACAATATCGAATGAATAAATTAAATAAAATCAATTAAAAATATCTCCAGGTTAACTTCGGATTAACCTATCAAACTCGGGTTTTAATGCCAAAATAAATCTATAAAAGAAAATAAAAACAATTATGAAGTTGAAAGTCTTGATAGCTAACATTTTGAACTTTCACCTTAAATTGAAGTTTTATACGTGGATTTCTCATTTGTTTATCTCTTTACTATCAAGTTCTTATACATATTCTTAAATCATGGTTGGTTGATGTTTAACTAAGAGAAATGCACATATCAAACTACATTCTTACTCTGAGAGATTCACTAAATTGAGAACTATTATGGTCTTATGCCTCTACCTAGTACTTTTTTATGAATATTTACAAAATCTATCTATACTTTTGTTTAAAGCGACACCCCTCCTTATATTCTTATAGATGAATGGCTAAGTTTCATAAAAAAAACATGAACATAATCAAAATGGATTATTCCCTATACTCTTTTATTTATTTTTGACAAAAAATCAAGATAAGGTTTTTTAGTAACCATACTTTTTTTGATCTAAATCAAAATGACCTATATCTTTACAATAATTTCATTTATGGTTAAGGTCATAGGATTGTTTGGCTTTAACAGTAATTTTCCAATACTTTTATTTCCTTTTAAGTTGGTAAACTTAACATCTTTTTGTTAAAAAACATCTTTGGCTTCAAAGCATATTTTCTAATTCTTAGAGCCTTTTGTAAATTTAGCTAGTATTGTATTCAACTTGTCAAACTTTTCTTGTAAGGATTTATTTTCTTCTTCAAGTTGATTTACCTTTTTATTTTCTATCAATAACAATGCAATCTTTATTTTCTAGAGTTTCTTTTTCAATGAACGAGCATGCATAATTCTCTTTCAATAAACTATATTTTAAACCTAAATTTTTAAATTCATCATATAAAGATTCAAGAGCATCATGCAACTCATCAGAGGTAGGATTAGATTCATCATCCAAATATTATATCTCATTTTCACTTTTGATAGAAAACTTCTTAATCGCCTTGTAATTAAGGCAATGTCTTCTTCAATGCTTTCTTGATCATCATCATCATCCTCAATGTGGTGAAACGGCTTCAAATGCCAAAGAGTGTACATTTTCATTCCCTCACTAATATCATGAGTTTTTACTTAACTCTTGTAGGTTCACAAGTATGGTTTTGTTTACAACAAACTCTTTCATAGAGTGGATGATATAAATGAAGTTCTAGTATCTCCATAACTCACTAAATAGCACTTATAGGATTTAAAAGTGTTTAAGTATAGTGATAATGAAAATGCATACTTTTTGTTCTAGAATATAAAGGTTTAAACCCACTAGTTAGAGTATAATCAATAATCAATTATTTTATTGTTATTTTGATCTTAGAGTATGTTGTTTATCATATATGTTAGAATCCCTTGCTAATTTTACAATTTGACAAACTATATAATTGTTTCTAAGAAAAACTAGTCGTTTGGAACCCCACTAATGACTAAAAGCGATCGATTGGTTCAAATTGATCAAACCAATCAATCAACCGGTTCCAGTAAATTCCCAGTGTTCATCAGCAAAAACAAGTGATCGGTCTAATTCATGCAGAATTCTCAAATGTTTTCATCATTGATGAACAAATGGTAGTTTGTTTCATGTAGAATTCCATATTTAATAGTTTTAATCTAGGTGAATTCTTAGAGCCATCTATCTTAGATCATCTTTTATATCAATCCTAAATGTATATAGAGTAATGTGTGTGAGTTTATTTTAATTATACCATCAAGTAAGATGTAAAGATTTATAACTTAAACACTAAAATGAATACTTGAACTTTTTTATTAATTTTTTTATGAAATCCTTCATGTTTATTAATGTGATCTTAATATGAAACATGTTTAAAAGCTTATTCTCAACCGGACATATTATTAGTCTATGTTTTTTTTTTTTTGTTATAATCAAAATATAAAAAAATATGAATGTCCGACTCTAAGGGTCAATAAAATCATCACCATTTAGAGTAAAAATATATCTAGACTAGGATTTGCTATCACTAATATCTAATTTAAATCTAGCATTTGAATATCCATAACCACTAGTTTATCTCCTTTATAGATCATAAAGAAATTCTTATTTCTTTTTAACTACTTCTTAGACTCAAAACCTTTAGGTAGTGTAATATACATATCTTTATGAATTTTCCTATATAGAAAGCATTTTTTACATCTATTTGCTAAAATTCATAATATTAGCATGTAGCTATAGCAAGAAGGTTTTTACATAACTATTAGCAAGAAGGTTTCATCAAAGTCAATTCTTTGCTTGTAACCATTGTCAACTATTCTGGCATTGTACATCTATACGTTGCCATTAATATTAATTTGTTTCTTAAAGATCAATTTACATTTAGTGAGTTTTACCCTTCAGGTTGATAGCCAATTTATATTTAATCCATTTAGAATTTTACATCCTTGATTCATTTTATGGAATCAATATTAAATATTACTTTCATGTAATTGGTAGGCTTATTAAGTATAAGAAACTCATTATTTTTTAGCTTATATAAAAATCCATATCTCATTAGTGTATGACATCTTCTATTAAATCTATGAAGTTATTGTGTTTCTTGAGCTTTAAGTTAAGCATCCAATGTTATATATTCTAGCTCATGTTTTAATTAGATGTCAGTTTATGGTTCTTGAATTTCTTCAAATTTTATTTTTCTTTCACTACTCCTTTCAAGAATAAATTCTTTTTTAAAAATATAGCATGTTTGGAGACAAATAACTTTTTGCTCAATGAAATGGTAGAAATATTATCCAATAGTTTTTTTCAAGATATCCTATAAACTTAAATTTATTTGATTTAGCTCCTAACTTTCATATATGATATGTTTTACATAAATATCACATCCCCAAATCTTCAAGTATAATAAGTTAAGTCTCTACCGTTTCATATCTTATCACAAGTCATATTACTAGATTTTGTTGGAACTTTATTTTAAAACTAAGCAACAATTTTTTTAGGCCATATACCTAAAAAAATAAAAGATTTGTATAGCTCATAATAGATCATCCCATACCCAATAGGGTACTGATTTGTCCATTTGGAAACTCTATTATATTATGGTAAATGTCATAATTATTGATTCTTTGGATGAGATTCGAAACTCATCTTACACATGAATTTTATAATTAATACTATTTAAAAATAAATAAAATATTTTTTTCTAAACTCACCTATAATGATGATACATTTCTTAATCATATAGGTTCTATTATACCCAATATATATCCACTTATTACTTTTGATTAAAGCAACATATTGTTAGGATTGAAACATAACAATTACAATATGAACCAACTATTTCAACTACTATCTCTTTCTCACCATCACTATTAACATCTTCTCTTTATCCACCACAACCACCTCACCATCACCTCTTCTTTTATCACCATTACTACCATACTGTCATCATTTCACTACCACTACCACTACCACTTCACCACAATCTTTTTCACCACCATTGCCATCTCACCACCTCCATCACCACCATTATTAAAAAACATTTTAAATGTAAAATATTTAATGGTAAAGTATTTTTCAAGCCCAACATTAAATTTAAAATAAACTATTTTTTATTTGCAAAACAAACATACTCTTAACATATAATTTTATCTCTTCTAGAAAATTCAATAAAAAATTCATTTTTTTCATGTTTACCTAAGGTTAGCCTTCACAATTATAATTCCGTTCTCTATCTCTTTTGGGATATTTTCAGTTAGAAATAATTTCCATTCTATAATTCTCTTTTAGGATATCTCATTTAGGATGTTAATTTTTATATTGTTATATATTTTTTAAAAACTTTCTTTGTATTGAACCGTTATTGCTTTAAATTCCCTCATGTATACATAACATGATTAATGAGCTGTACCAAATTTTTAATTTTGAGCTTCTAAGAACATTCCAAAAGTGTCATTTGAAAATGAATTTAATCAAACTTCTATACATTTTATCCTTGTTGAATATGTCATCTTTTTTCTTCATCTTTTAAACATTTTTTATTTTATTTTGAAATCATCCTCACCATGTTATTTCATACATTTTCTATTTTTCTTATATAATCTTTTTAATTTGAAGTTGTCTTTAATTTTTTTATTCTCTACTTAGTAACAATATAATCTTCATCGTCTTCAATTCTGTAAAAAAATTAAAAATTGTTATAGAAATCTACCTTTCTTATATAGCTGGGAAAGTTAAATTTTATTCAAATAAATGAATATTAATGCAATTGTATATAAGAAAATACACTCTTAGAAATGTATAAAGATATCAAAGGAAGAAAAAATCTTAAAGAACTAAGAAGGGAAAGATATTAATAATCTATATCTTTTTTTTATTAGCGTGGGTGTCCAAAGAAACAGCTTAACCTACGACTCGACTAATCCCACAGGCCAAGGTTAACAACAATATGAGCCTCCAATGACCACGAGGTTTGTGAGATTTAAACCGGTGACTTTTAGAAAGCAAACCTAAAGCCCGACTAGTTAAGCTACACTACTGTGGTTCTATATCTAAATTTTAATGTATAGAGTTTTTTGATTAACAATACAACCATATCAATATTCTATATTTTATTAACAACAATGTGACAATTTAAAATTAATAACAAATTAATTTAAAGTTATTATAGTCTTCAACAAAAGATAACACCCTAACTTTTGTAGATGGCATAGATAGATATAGATAAGGGGACAAGGAATTAATTGTTCTTTGGTATACTTATACCTTGCCTTGTTGCTTTTGAAGCTTGATTCCATACAGAGCTAAAGGCCTTCTCGTTTTGTTCCTCGCTGAGCAATCAACACCAGTGCTTTTCGCGCATATTTTCACAAATTAAGGTAATAAAATTCCTATTCTCATTCTCTCAATGCCTATTTTACTTGTAGTGAACTCCTCTCACAGTCGGCATCCTTATTTCTCTGATTTTCAGACTGGTGGAAAATGGCTATCGAAAGTATTGGTAGCAGAACTCTTGGTGGAACCAACAATAAGGCAGTTCCGTTACATGTTCTGTTTCAACAATTTTGTTCAAGAATTCAATGAACAAAAGAAGAACCTGGCTTTGACTCTTGATCGTTTGCAAAACGCTGTCGAAGTTGCTGAAAGAAATGCTGAAGAAATTGAGAAGGATGTCAACAAATGGTTGGAAGATGCAAAAAACGAAATTGAAGGTGTTAATCGTTTGGAAAATGAAAAGGGAAAAAATAGCAAATGCTTTAATCGGTGTCCAAATTGGATACCACAATTCAAGTTAAGCAAGGCCCTGGCAAAAAAGATAGAGACTTTGAAAAAACTTGAAGAAAATAGCAGAAAGTTTCCAAAAGTGTCCCACAAAGCACCTCTTCAAGACATAGAGTTTCTTCCATCAAAGGGATTCACACCCTCAGAATCGTCAAAAGAAGCTTTTGAACAAATTATGAAAGCTCTCAAAGATGACAGTGTCAATATGATCGGACTGTACGGCATGGGAGGGGTGGGTAAAACCACCCTGGTGAAAGAAGTAGGCAGGAAAGCCAAAGAGTTGCAGCTTTTTAATGAAGTTTTGATAGCTACGGTGTCCCAGAATCCAAATGTCACAGACATGCAGGATCAAATGGCAGATAGTTTAGGTCTGCATTTTGACGAGAAAAGTAAAGAAGGGAGAGCAGGTCGGTTATGGCAGAGACTGCAGGGAAAGAAGATGCTTATAATCCTAGATGATGTTTGGAAAGATATTGACTTGAAAGAGATAGGGATCCCATTTGGTGATGCTCACAGGTGTTGTAAAATTGTTATAACAACACGTCTTGAAAACGTATGTTCTTATATGGAGTGCCAGCAAAAAGTGTTTTTAAGAGTCTTATCTGAAGAGGAAGCATGGGCTTTATTCAAAATCAATGCAGGTTTACGTGATGAGGACTCTGACTTGAACAGAGTGGCAAAGGAGGTTGCGAGAGAATGCCAAGGCTTGCCTTTAGCACTTGTGGCAGTGGGAAAGGCTCTAAAAGATAAATCTGAACATGAGTGGGAAGTAGCATCTGAAGAGCTCAAAAAATCTCAATCTCGGCACGTGGAAACATTTGATGACCGAAGAAATGCATATGCATGTCTTAAATTGAGCTATGATTATTTGAAGCACGAGGAAACCAAGTTATGTTTCTTGCTATGCTGTTTATTTTCAGAAGATTACAACATTCCAATCGAGGAGTTGACGAGATATGCAGTTGGCTACAGGTTATATCAAGATGTGAAGTTCATTGAAGGTGCAAGGAAACGAGTTTATATGGAAATCGAAAACCTCAAAGCTTGTTGTATGCTGTTAGGAACTGAAACTGAAGAATATGTGCAAATGCATGACTTGGTTCGTGATGTTGCTATTCAGATAGCATCATCAGAGAAATACAGATTCATGGTAAAGGCTGGCTTTGGGTTGAAGGAGTGGCCAATGAGCAATAGAAGATTTGAAGGTTGTACAGTAATTTCGTTAATGGGCAATAAACTAGCAGAACTTCCTCAAGGATTGGTTTGTCCACAGCTCAAAGTTCTGTTGTTAGAACTGGATGATGATTTGAATGTTCCAGAGAGGTTTTTTGAAGGGATGAAAGCAATAGAAGTTTTGTCTCTAAAGGGAGGGTGTTTGTCATTGCAATCACTTCTATTCTCAACGAACCTTCAATCGTTGCTGTTGATCGAGTGTAAATGCAAGGACCTCATTCGGTTGAGAAAGCTGCAAAGACTTAATATTCTTGTTTTCAGGCGGTGCGGCTCCATTGAAGAATTACCTGATGAAATTGGGGAGCTCAAGGAGTTGAGGTTGTTGGATTTGACAGGTTGTATGTACGTTGCAAGCATTCCTGTGAATTTGATTGGAAGGTTGAAGATGTTAGAAGAACTATTGATCTGGGATGGCAGCTTCACGGGATGGGACAGCACAGGAGGAATGAATGCAAGAGTAACAGAACTAAATTCGCTGTCTCATTTGGCCGTATTATCATTGACGATACCGAAGGTTGAATGCATTCCCAGAGATTTTGTTTTTCCCAGGTTGCTCAAATATGATATAGTGTTAGGGAATGGGTATTCAATAACAGCATACCCAATCTCGACAAGATTATATTTGGGTGATATCAGCGCCACATCCTTAAATGCAAAGATATTTGAGCAGTTGTTTCCTACTGTGTCTCAAATTGGTTTTAGCAACGTTGAGGGTTTAGAAAATATAGTATTGTCCTCTGATCAGATGACCACCCATGGCCATGGGTCGCAAAAGGACTTCTTACAAAGATTAGAACATGTAGAAGTGGCTGCATGTGGGGATATTCGCACTCTGTTTCCAGCAAAATGGCGGCAAGCTTTGAAAAATCTAAGGAGTGTGGAAATTAATCACTGCAATTCATTGGAAGAGATATTTGAATTGGGTGAGGCTGATGAAGGAAGCAGTGAGGAAAAGGATATGGAAGGGGCCCAGTAGACATGTCAGCCTCCAAAGTCTTAATCATCTGGAGTTGTGGTATCTTAGCAAACTAACATTTATCTTCACGCCGTCCCTGGCTCAAAGTCTAATTCATCTAGAAACACTACGGATAGAATATTGCCGTGGATTGAAGCATCTTATCAGAGAAAAGGGATGACGACAGGGAAATCATTCCAGAGTCTCTTCGCTTCCCAAAATTAAAAACTCTCTCTATAAGTGACTGTGATAAACTGGAACATGTCTTCCCTGTCTCCGTGTCTCCAAGTCTTCTGAACCTGCAACAGATAAAGATTACTTTTGCTGACAATTTAAAGCAAATATTTTACAGTGGAGAAGGAGATGCACTCACCAGAGATGGCATCATCAACTTCCCTCGGCTAAGAGAATTGTCTCTTTCATGTTGCAGCATTTTTGGTTACTGCCCAATTGCCTTCTTTGCAAGAGTTAACCATTAAAGGCCACGAAGAATTGAGTAATTTGTTGACACAGCTCCATGTACGTCCTTTATATTTCTCCTCTTATTTTTTCCTTTTTAATTTAAATTGTCAAATGCAATACATTGATCAAATTTCTTATTTCTTCCTCCAGATAAAGCATTTTTATTTTATATATAAGAAGTTTTACTAATATGTAGAAATTAAAATTATTTTCTTTTATATATTTTTTTGGTTAATGTCATAATTTGTTTTATTGTAAATAGAATATAAAATGATTTATTTTTTTTATTTAATAAGTATAATTTTTTCATGATTGCTTTTAATTTAACTAATATGAAATAATAATTTATATTTAGATTATTATAAATATGAAAAATTACGATTTCATATTCCCATGCCCTATTGCTCTGTCTATTTATATCTTTTTGTTGATAAGTATTTAGGTATTCGGGATAATTGGTTCATCACCAAAATTATATAATAGTTACAGAGTGTACAAAAATTAATAGGAATTATATCTAAAAAATCGGTACCCTTGTTTTCTTTTGATGCAGGGGCTTACAAATTTGAGAGGAATATATATTACAGACTGCAACGGAGCACAAGATTTAATGCAGGTTGGAAGTTTTTAACGAATAGAAGAACTGGGCATGAACTTTCACTCTTGAGTTTGGAAACATTACACTTAGACTCCTTCCCTGACATGAAGTGTATATGGAAGGGTCTCTTGCTGAGTCATTTGACTACTTTGGTGGTGAGGAAATGTCAAAGACTAGCACATGTATTCACAAGCAGCATGATTGCTAGTCTAGTTCAACTGAAAGTTCTAGACATATCAACCTGTGAGGAATTGGAGCAAATAATTGCTAAGGATAATGATGACGAAAAGCTTCAGATACTGTCAAGAAGTGATCTCCAATCTTCATGCTTCCCTAATTTGTGTCGGCTTGAAATCGAAAGATGCAACAAGTTGAAGAGTCTCTTCCCAGTAGCCATGACATCAGGTCTCCCAAAGCTCCAAATACTAAAAGTAAGCCAATGCTCTCAGCTATTGGGAGTATTTGGGCAGGACGATCATGCTTCACCTTTCAATGTTGAGAAGGAGATGGTGCTCCCTGATATGCTGGAGCTGTTGCTAGAAAATTTACCAAGTATAGTTTGCTTCAGTCCTAGATGTTATGATTTCTTATTCCCTCGTCTGAAGACGTTGAAGGTGCATGAATGCCCGAAGCTGACCACGAAATTTTCTACTACAACAAATGGTTCAATGAGTGCTCAATCAGAGGTGCTGCTTATTGGACTTGATTTCTTGCCTCTCTTTTAGTGTTTTTGTTTCCTTTTTCACTCAATAATAAGACTCGGAAGTTAGAATGTGTATGCCATGCTTGAATTGGTTTTGTAGGTATCTCAAGTAGTTGAGGATTCAAGCACCGGTTGCTCCATGCTAACCAGCACTTGTAGAATGTGGACCCGAATAATGGGTGGTGGGAAGAGGAAAAAGAGGAAGAGGAAGAAGAAGAGGAAGAGGAAGAGGGAATGGGAGGAGGAGGGAGGAGGAGGAGGAAAAAGGGGAAGAGGAAGAGGAAAAGGATGAGGGATGGAGGTGGTCATGAGGATTAAGTCAAATGATAAGTTTGGCATTGGAATCTGAAAAACATGCTAATAATTAATTCTTGCAGGTAATATGGCTGCAATTATTTATCATCTTCTATCCTTTTCCTTCAACTTTAAATGGTTGAATTAAATCAACATATGCGATATGTCTGATATGTCTGGATGGTCTTTGTTCTTCATGTTTGCATCAGGCAAAGTTGGTTACCTATTACATGTTCACCTCAACATTAGGTGATTTCTCGGAGTTGATGTCTTTGAGCTGTGGTGCTGTGAATGTTTTTAATTTGTGGAATTGATTTCAACTGTTTCATTGGTAATGGCATACAATTTGGCTTTGTATTGTAATTTTATAGAACTCCCAAAAAGAACAATAATGACTTATCTATCTATGTGTTTGCTGTGTGAACTTCCAGAAATAACGGAATCTCCAGAAATAAGGGCGTATGCTTGCTTGCCCATGTCATGTTGTGTTTTTTAGTCATTTATTATGGAACCTCCAGAAATCAGAGCGTATGCTTGCTTGCCCATTTGTGTTTCTTTTCAAGTGTTTGAACCTTCAAAAACAAGGACATAATGTTTACTTGTGTGTGTGTTTATTGTTTAATGTTCTGTTTCTTATTTGGGCTGAGTAAACCTTAACCAACTAGATTAAGCCCACAATGCATCCAGTAAATTTAGACTGTTGTAATAAATCCAACATCATCAGCCAGACCCATAATTAAACCAAAATAGGAATCCAAAGCAAGAGCCCAATAACAGAACAGAACGTATCAACTTAACCAAGCTAGCAGATAAAAAAGAAAAAAAAAAACATTGATACCAAATTGAAAAGGAGAAAGTAGGAGAAAAACTTTTCCACTAGAAACTTTGAATTGCAATTTCTTAGCATAAACTTATTATTAAATAATTTTTACTTAAATCAATTGAAAGCTTTGTCATAACCCAATTCTAGGTTATTCCCCAAAACTTATCTTTTTCAAAACAAAAATAAAAAAATAAAAGAAAAAAAAATGTTGTCATTTTGCAGAAAATTCAACACCTAATTGTACCCTATTATGTAAAACAAAATACAAATTCAAGGTTAAATTAAATTATTATTGGATGAATTTACATAAAAATTAAGTTCAAAGACATAATTTAATTTCTAATAGGCCAATTTGATTTAATCATGAGCCAAATTGAATTTTAATTATGTTTGAAAAATAATTTGGGTCCAATTGAAGGATTTAATCAAGTGCAAGGAGTTAATTATACTTTAAATGGTTCAAAATAATTTTATTAGGGGCTTAATTAGAAAAAAAATTAAGTTTGAGAACCCATTTGGACTTAAATGAAAAGATTTGAATTTTAAGAGACCAAATTTAATTTTTATCAAATTATTTGATTGAAATTAGGAGCAAAATTACAATAAAAATAAAATTTTGGGGTCAATTAGGAGTTAAATTGATAATTTTCACAATCAATGACCATTTTATAAAAAACATCAAACTATAGGGACCTAATTGGCAAAAATCGAGGGTGAAATTGAAGAAAAAAATTAAATTTTCAAACTAATTAGGGGTGAAATTGACCTAAATGAACTATACCAAAACGACGCCGTTTTGGTTACTATTCATCTTCATCTTCAATTTTCTCTAAAGTAACCACTCAGGGAGGCTAGTTTGTAGGTGCATTTAATGCCTCTAACCGTCATCAAATTTGGCAACTTTTAAATCAAAATGATCACCTAACAACCCCTTATCCCTAGGCATGACATGTTCAGTTCTCCTAACACCAATGCATCCCCGGTGCCCGGCCTAAATTGAACAACTTCGAGCAACCACGAATTGTCAAATTTGACAGTTCATGGTGTTTACTTTGAACCAATGATTGAGATTCTTCCCAACCGAATCAAGAGCTGAAATTCTTGTCCTGTGTATACAAGATTACCCTCTTTCATCTCCTATAAGTAGAGGGGGAGGGTATGAAAATCACAAAAAAAAAATAGCTTCTTCCCTAGTTTCCACCACATTTTTCTCTCTCTTCGTCGTGGCCTTCAACCACCACCATTGTCACCACCGACTTGACCACCATCCTCTCCACCATACTTCTCCCTCTCCACCGATTGTTTCTC
>JACEGQ020000127.1:0-28000 GCA_015852605.2 Populus deltoides | reverse complement strand
TACCCAAGTAATTTAATGGTATATTTAATGTTTGCCCCTAATGAGATTACGAAGAGACCAAATATAAAACTATTTATAAAAAGATTTTAGTTTTTAAGTTTGATTTTATTCCTTTTTTTTTTTATGGGTTAGGATCATATTAAACCAATCAAATTTTGTTTTTTTTTAATTTTTCATACTGAAATTATCTAATAAACTCAAAATAAAATTGACTGATTTCAAATCAATTTTTAAAAATATTAATTTACTCAGTGATTTTCACCATTTTTTTGGTTATATTTTTAGTTATATATTGTTTAGTGCTGACAATTTCAAGTTCTTTTCCAAGTATTTTTTTCTTCTTCTTTCTTGAAAAATAGAATAAGGAAAAGAGAAGCAGGCAGTTGAGGAAAGTTCATTACGAAGGAAGGTATTATTTACACACACACACACACACAAATGATCTCATTTTTTGTTCTACGTACTGAAATTGTTGATGTTTTAAGCTTAATTGGTGTAACATTAAGTTTGAGCCTAATTTAGGTTTAATTGAGAAAATTAAAATTTTAGGAGATCAAATTTATTTTTTACCAAGTTAATTGATTGGAATCATGGGTAAAATCGCAAGAAAATTAAAATTTTAGGGTTAATTAGGGGTCAAATTGAAAACTTTCAACAAGGACCATTTTGTAAAAGACTCAAACTATAGGGGCTTAATTAACAAACACCGAGATGAAATTGAAAAAAATTAAAAGTTTAACGGTCAATTGAGAGTCAAATTGCATAAATCGAGACCAATGATTAAATTGAAAAAGACGATAAATTAGGGATTAAAATTGTAATTTAATATGGGCTAAATTGCACTAAATAAAAAATATAGAGTCAATTTGGGGTGCAATTAAACTAAATCAAAAGGTGAAGGACTAATTTGAACTTAAAATAAAATAACATCGTATGATTCACTTGTTTATTGATTTGATTAAATTTAATCGACTTGATTCAATTTAGATGAAACTAGATTGATTAACTTTAATTTTATTTTTTAATTTTTTTATTTAAAATTATATATTTTTTTAAAAAATAATATTATTTTATTAAAAACTAAAACGATATTATTTTAAGTTTAATTTTATAAATTCATATGATATATTAAGTATGAATAATGATTTTAAGTTTAATTTTATAAATTCATATGATATATTAAGTATGAATAATGATTGAGGTTATTTTTAAAATGTTTTATAATTATAATTATATTAAAATAATATATTTTAAAAAAATATTTTTAATATCATCATATTAAAATAAAAAATATATATAAAAAATAATTTTAAATCAAAAAATAATTTTTCACATACTTGACGGTGTCTCAATTAGCCTAAGAAGCAAGCTTGGCTGGAAATGTTAAATAATAACGGATAAAATAGACTTTTCAGTATATTATGTCAGTAATTTACTGGCTGGTTGTGATAGCTCACAAGGTATTTGGTGAAGAGAGAGATGAATGAAGAAGATGCAAAGGTCTCATTAATGGCAGCCATTCATTGCATTTTGTTCTCCTAAGTTAAAGCCATGCCTTTATCATTGAGGAGCCAGTGGGAGGATTAAGTTTCACTTTCAATACATGCGCGCGCTTCGAACGCACAATTTTTTATCTTATTTTAAACGATTTACACGCGTGAAACACGATTTATTCTTTCAACGATTTAAAACAATTAAATTATTTTTAATTTTTAAATTTATTAATATTCTTTTCAAGTTTATTAAAAAAAATAAGGACATAACTTACAAGTAAAAAAATTAAAAGATAAAAAAATTAAAACAAAATTTTAATATTTTAATTTTATAAATTATCTCAAATAAAATAAATAATAATAAAAAAATAAAAATCAGATTTAAATAGATAAAAAAATTTAGTTAAAAAAATAACAATTAATAGAATAAGAATCTAAATAATAAAAAAAATAAAATTGAATCACATTGTAGGGGATAAAATTGAAATAATAATAAAACAATTCATAACAAAATATATAGTAATAAAAAATTTAATAACTAGATTTGATATAATAAACAAATAACATTATATTTTTGAATATCTTCAACTTTTAAAAAGTGTAATATAAAATAAAAAAAATACCTTTTTGGAAAACAACCAAATTTTTCCACAAAGTAAAAACTGTTTTTCTTTTATCAATTTTTTTAATAATAAATAAATATTAAAATATATAAAAAATACTTTTCATGAACCACAAAAATAGTCGAAACCACAAAAAATAGTCGAAATCAAATCTTTATATGAGTTTTACAGATGAGTTAACCAGATAAGTTACTCCCGGTTTGACTGTATCAATGTTTTGAAAGCAAACTCAGGTTTTTGTTTGTAAAAAACTTAAAACTTAAAACTATTTATAAAGATTAAAGAATAAAACTTAAAACATGTAAATGATTTAGTTATAAAAACTTAAAACTTTTATAAAGATTAAAGAATAAAAAACAAAACACAAGCGGTGAGTAGTTTTTGGAGAACAGGAAGGAAGAGGCGAGTCATTCCACCTCTTAATTATAGTCCTTGCAAATCAATTCAGTGTCCACTCCACTCATTATTAAAATCCATTTGATTTTAATTTACCTAAGTTAATTTGCCTGAATCATGATTCACATCTTGTACAGAGTTGACTCATTCGAGTTTAAGAAAATTTTTTTTTGAGAATGTTTGAGAACGCGGTGCAAACATTCTCAAAAAAATTAATTGTTTTTTTTGCAAAAAGTTAATTTATTTTTGTATATTTTAAATTTTTTTGATGCATTTATCTCAAAAATAATTTTTAAAAAAAAAAAATATATTATTTTAATATAAAAAATATTTAAAAAAACAATCACAATTAAATTCCAAAAAACAAATCATCCCACATGAGCACACAATTCCGCAAGTCTTTGACTCAGGAGGGAGGCCCATTGCCTTAAGAGTAATGAAAGTTGGAAATATAATAAAGGCCCAAAGTGAAGATATATGGTCAAGTCCATTAAAAATGATTTAGACATCACGCCAATGACCTTCAACCTTGTCCACTGTCCATTAAAAATGAGGAAAATGGATCAATCGATCGATGTTCTCGTATGGATTGGACAAGTTAATTTTCAACAAGTTCATATATTTTTAACCATGCCATGTTAAATTACTGACCCTAAAATTGTAAGAGTAAACTTTAAACTAAGTAAAAAAGATCGGTAGAAATCTCTCCCCCCCCCCCCCTCTCTCGTGCACACGCACACAGAGGAGGAGATAAGGTCAGAATTAGAACACACACAGGAGGAGATAAGGTCAGAATTAGAAAATTTGAAGTCCTTTTCCTTCCTTCACCCAAAGGAAAGGTGGTTGGCCTTGGTTTTTGTATTGTTGAAATGTTATAATCTATAGCCTCATCCTAAGAGATAGATGTTTATTACACTATTGACTTAGTATTCTCATATTTCTAATTTGTTATGAGTGTTTCTTTCAGAAATGGCTTTGAACAGCCATATTGACCTTTTCTTATATTAAAAAAAAAAAAAAACTAAGTTAGTTGGTGGTAGGTAAGTTTCAGTGTCCAATGTATAAGTAAAAAGCTATTCAAGCGGAATGCTTTTTTGTATTGATTAAGTTCAATATATATACAAGATACATTAGGGTTCCCTTATACATCAGAGACTGATAAGGAATGACAACTAATTGAATGCAGATTGATACAAAATATTCTTATGTATCTTTCCTACTTATCTCAAGATATAACTTTCCTATTTACATCAAAACACTATTAATATAATTTCCAACACTCCCCCTCAAGTTGGAGAGTGAATATCAATAACTCCCAACTTGCACATGAGCTGTTTGAACTTCTCTTTTCCCAAAGCTTTTGTAAACACATCTGCTAATTGTTGTGAAGAAATCACGTATCGAGTAGCAATTTCACCTCGTAAAATTTTGTCATGAATGAAGTGGCAATCCATTTCAATATGCCGAGTTCTCTCATGAAACACAGGATTTTTTGCAATGTGTAAGGCAGCTTGATTATCACAATGCAGAGTAACAGGATCTGAAACTGGCATATGTAAATCTGTTAATAAATGTCTTAACCAAGTAAGCTCACAACATGTACCTGCCATTACTCTATATTCAGCTTCGCACTTGATAAGGAAACTGTCTTTTGCCTTTTTGTTCTCCATGAAATTAAAGATTTTCCAAGGAATACACAATACCTAGTGGTGGAGCGGCGAGTGACAGGACAATCCGCCCAATCAGAGTCACAAAATGTCGTTAAGTGTAATGAGTTATTTGAATGAAGAAGCAAACCTTGACCAGAACTGATTTTAAATAACGAACAACTCAAGAAGCGTGACCATGTGAGGTTGTCGTGGTTCATGCATGAATCGGCTGAGAATGTGAACTGAATATGTGATATCAGGTCTAGTGATGGTTAAGTAAATTAATCGACCAACTAGACGCTGGTATATACAAGGATCTTTGAGCAATTCTCCTGTATTTGAAAGTCTGCATTCTTCCATAGGAAACTCAACCGGTTTGGCACCCAAGTATCCATCGCCTTTGATAATTTCCAAAGCATATTTGCGCTGGGAAATGTAAATGCCTTTCTTGGAACGGGCTATTTCAATGCCTAAGAAGAATTTCAGATCACCAAGGTCTTTGATGCGGAAACGAGTATGAAGGAACTGCTTTAAACCTTTGATGGATTCAATGTTGTTCCGGTTATCAAAATGTCATCCACATAGATCAATAGGATAGTAAGAGATGTGCCGTCTCTTTTGATGAACAAGGAATAGTCGGCTTTTGATCAAAAAAACCAAGAAAAAAAGAACAACCATGAACTTAGAGAACCACTGTCAAAACGCTTGCTTAAGGCCGTATAATGACTTGTGGAGGCGACACACAATGTTCTCCCCCTGCCAAGACTAGGAGGAGGAGACATATATATTTCTTCCAATAAATCACCATTTAAGAAAGCATTGTTAACGCCTAGCGATGTAAAGGCGATTCGATCGGCAAAGAATAGCAAGGAGGCAAATGACGACATTTTTGCGATGGGGAAAAAGTATCATGATAATCAATTCCAGTTGTGGTGAAACCCCGAGCGACCAGGCGAGCTTTATAGAGCTCAATAGACCTGTCAGCCTTGCGTTTGATGCGATACACCCATTTACAACTGATCGGGCGTTTGCCAGGGGGCAAAGGAACAAGGCTCCATGTCTGATTGTCAATGAGAGCTTGAAGCTCAGAATTCATAGCTTCCTGCCATTTAGGATCAGTCATAGCAAGTTCAAAGGAGGTTCCTCATCACGACTAACATTGGCAATATAACAGAGATGTGATGGAGAATACCGATTATAAGAAATAAAATGACAGAGAGGATACTTCGTACCTGGTGTAGGTGCGCATTTAGGCTGAGAACAATTGGTGTGGAGGCAGAATCACCTGCGAGCAAACATAATCCTTGAGGCGGACATTGGCTTCTCTAGGGCGTTGAGAACGGCGAAGTGGCTGATCAGGAATAACCGGAGTAGGTGCGGGAAGGACGGGTCATCCGTGAACAGGGGGTTTGTTGTGCAACTTGGTGGAGTTAATGGAGTAGAGTAATGTGGCTCAGGAATAGAAGGTACTTGGGTCGGTTGGTGCGGTGAAGAGGATATGGGGGATCAAAGGGGGTCGATGATGACCGATGAGGAAGGGAAGATGGGAATAAGAATCAGACACAATAGGAAGAGGAATAGGCAAGCCTGGCGGATTATGTGCTGGAGGATAGACTTGTGGTGGATGATAAAAAGTGTCCTCAAGAAATACTACATCCCGATTGGTGAAAATTTTCTGAGTTGCAATATCGTAAAGTTTGTAAGCTTTTTGTCCCATAGGGTAACCTAGAAAAATGCATTTTGTGGCACGTGGGAGAAAATTTTGAGGATGGATTGACTATAGTTGCAAAAGCAACACATCCAAAAACTCGTATGCGAGAATAATCAGGAAGTTTGTGGTAAAGAATCTCAAATGGTGTTTTTTTGTGAAGCAACAGAGTAGGAAGGCGATTAATAATATGGATGGCGAGAAGAATACATTCTCCCAAAAGTAATGGGTAAATGAGATTGAAAATATAAAGCGCGGCGTTTCAAGGATGTGTCTATGTTCAGCTCAACGACACCATTTTGCTTTGAGGTGTATATACACAAGAGTGTTGAAAAAGGACGCCTTCCTCAAGAAAGAAATTTTTTAATGAAAGAAATTCAGCCCCATTATCAGAACAGAGTTTTTGAACCTTTGTATTGAATTGAGTGTGAACACAATGAAAAAACTGACGAAATAGAGTTTGTGTCTCACTCTTGTTACGCATTAAAAAACTCATATAAACGAGAAAAATCTCCACAATGGTCAAGAAATAAAAGGCACCAGAAATAGAAGGGGTTTTATAACGACCCCAAATATCACAATGAATAAGAGAAAAACACTTCGAAGTTGAAATTGAACTAGAAGGAAAAGGTTGACGAGTTTGTTTTGCCAATGGACAAACATCACATTTATGACTGGAATCAAAATTAAATTTAAGCGAATTATCGCCTAAAAATTGTAAACGATTAGAAGAAAGGTGTCCTAATCGGCGATGCCAGAGATTGGATGAGATAATCAAATTGCAAGCAAAACGGGTAGAAGGAGGTGTTGAAGCCAACGCCACAAGGTAATACAGGTCATCACGTCGCTTACCCACACCAATCATTGTCCTCGTGAGCCAAGTCCCGCAAAAATACACCAAGATGGAAGAAAAGTCAACGAGTAATGTAAATCATCGGTTGTCTTGCCAACAGACATAAGATCAACTTTAAAGCTTGGCACACAGAGGACATTATTCAATTGAAGAGAATTGTTAAGTTGAATTAAGCCAGTCATAGTAATTTTAGCCACGTCTCCACTAGGTAAGGAAACAAAAGCCAATGATTGATTCTTGTTGGCATGCTTTAATAATGTAGGAGAAGAAGTAATATGATGGGTTGCCCCACTATCAAGTATCCAATGATTGTGAGCAACCTAATAAACCTTGATGTATGTTTGAAGGTTGAGTCAAGAACAACATTAGCCCGTGGAGTGACAAAGCTTGGTGGTCAAGGCACTTAGTATCCGAACATATTGATCCTCGCTTAAGTTGGGCGAGAGACCTTGGAGTTCTGAAAAGTGGGATTAAAATCCACTTGATTTGCGGAGGGGTTACCGGATGCAGAGTGTGAGTTATGCCTCGTCATAGCCTTGGCGCCGTGTGGTGCCTTTTCTTTTACCTTTTGGATGACTAGGAGGGTAGCCAATTAATTTGTAACAAGTTGCTTTCCTGTGATACATATCACCACAGTAAGTGCACTGAAAAGGCTCTTTATTACGTGAATTATTTGATTGATTCCCATGAACTTGATTATTTTGCCGACCCTTGGACATGTTGTAATTGCCATGCATGACCATGGTCTTTGTATTTGATGGTATGGTGACAATGGCCCCCCAAATCTCGTTGTTTTTCTTTCTGCATAATAAAGGCATAAGCTTGACAAACCGATGGTAAAGGGTTCATCAGTAAAATCTGACCTCTTACACTTGAATATGACTCGTTGAGTCCCATGAGAAACTGTATAAGTTTGGTTCGATCATTCTGTGCACCACAAAAGTTCATGTTTCTAAATTAAAGGATACAAGCTCGTCCCCATAAACCCTTCAATTTTGTGTAATATGCGGGAACCGACATCCGACCTTGCTCAATCCCCGTAGATGTCTCGCACGAACCGAAAAAATACGGGAGCATTCCCTAAAGAAAATCTTTCACGAAGATCTTCCCGGATGGCAATGAGGAGTGTTGCATGAAAGAACAGAATCGGCTAACTCTGGCTCAAGAGAATTTAGGATCCACAAAAGCACCATGTCGTTGCAGCGCTGCCAAAGGGGGCATGTTCTTCAAGATTTGAGGCCTCATGGGGTTTTTTGATTTTGCCAGTAATAAAACTTGTCTTATTCTTGGCACTTAGAGAAATTTTCATAGCACGGTGCCAAGAATTATAGTTGTCACCATTCAATCATTTTGAAACAAGAAGCAAACCAGGGTGATCTGAGTGGTGGAGGAATAATGGAGAACCAAGGGTGCTGGGAGCAACGGATGAATCGCCAGAACTCAAAAAATCAATATCATTAGCAGCCATGATTTAAAAGAGAATAAAAAGGAGGCAAGGCAGAGACGCAACAAACAGATGCGTTGAAGAAGAAGAAAAAATAGGGTTAGGTCGTAGCCTGCTCTGATACCATATAAGTAAAAAGCTATTTAAGCGGAATGCTTTTCTGCATTGATTAAGTTCAATATATATACAAGATACATTAGGGTTCCCTTATACATCAGAGACTGATAAGGAATGACAACTAATTGAATGCGATTGATACAAAATATTCTTAAGTATCTTTCCTACTTATCTCAAGATATAACTTTCCTATTTACATCAAAACACTATTAATATAATTTCTAACACAATGTTAGAAGAACATAAACCTACTACCCGTGCAGTGAGTCCAATTGATATGCACTTGTAATTAAGAATATACTTAGAGTATACACGGGACCAACCTACATCTGATATTTAATAATACTGAAGATAGGTAGGCGGAAGATAGGTATTTTACTATTGAAACCAAGATATTCAAATAAAAATAAAGCTAAAAAAAATCTAAAAAAAAATAGCATAACTAGTTTATGATTATCCATTAGAATTTAATCAAAATATCAAAAAAAAATTCCAATTTTTTTTTAGGATCCAGATATAGATTTTAATATCTGTCGGGTGTAAAATTACACGATAAAGTATATCCTCGGGTGTTAAAGATACAAGGCAAAAAATAAATGCGATACTAATTTTTTGGCTTTAGAATGGTTATAATTTAATCCGATAAAGTAGAGATTCTCTCATGAAGAGAAATCTGCCTTGAACCTTAAACGTAACCAATGAATAGAAACCCGACCTAGAAACAATCAAACAACAATGCGATTTATCTTAGGTAGGGTGCACTGGGAATGATGTGTCTTTTCCTTGCACAACCAATCCCACACTCAAACTCTTGCAGACCATAGATTCCTAGTAATTATTATATTAGGCGGCGACTCCTGAACATTAAACATAATTTTAAACTTCAATCATTCTAAAAGATTGGTTAAAAAACAATTTGAAATTTCAATTTTTTTTAAGATTGTAACCTTTTTTCATATTATTTTAACAAGTGCTATTTCTTTACACCCCATCATGGTGTTTTGTGCTTTTTTTACATATAAAAAGTTTATTTAATTGATAAAATATTTTTGTTTGTTGTTTGATTAAATACCATTTGATTTTTATTTTTTATAACATTTAAAGGCACTTTTTTTTTTTTTTACAAACCTCCACTGTGGTTTTCTTTACTTGAACTTTATTAGGTAGCTTTCCTTTGCATGTTAGCTTTTATGATCTTATAGTTAGAAAAAAATCCAAAAAAATAAGTTATTGAACCCATCCATGCTCATCGCTGAGTTTACGAGTTTGGTGCTTAACCCGAGATGATCCAAGTCGAATAAAATATTGTCATCTTAGTGTATAAAAAGAAAACTTAAAAATAAATTAACTTGATTTTTTTCTTAATATCAAACTAGATTTTAACTAGGTCATATCGGATAGGCTCCTATCCAATTCAATTTGAAATCCAATACATGTAAGGGGTCGGTTTGGGAGGTCTCTTAACTTCTCAACTTAATCTTTTATTAGCGTTAACAACTCTTTTAAATGTTTAATTATATCTTTAATACTCATATATTTTATTAAATATATGTGATATATTTTGACTTATTGTCAATAACCTAATTTTTACCTCTTTTAAAAATCATATAAATTGTGCATCAGATAATTTTGTAGACAAAACTGGACATATTATATAAAAAAAAGTTATTTAAAAACAAAAAAAAACAAAAATTATGATTTGGGATGAAATCAAACAAATAATGAAATTTTAGAAGCAAAAAAGTGGTCTAAAACAGGTACAAGCAAGACGACTATGGTTTTGAGGCCCAATTAGGAGTTTGATTGAAAAGAAAATTGAAGAACCAAAAGTTGAATTTGAAAAAATTGTATTCAGAGACAGGTTGGAGAGACAAATCATGTTTGAGATAAAGAAACGAGGTTTGTAAAAAAAGTTATGTAGACTTACATTTATTATATATTAGGGAAAAATATCTTTTGTTTAATTTGATTTTTCATGTTGATCACGGGGCAAACAATAATTTATTAAATTTTAGATTGAAAACAAAAACAGACTAAAAATACAGGAGTATTTTTATAATTATCCTTAAAATTTATTAAGGAAAGAAAGCAAAAAATTCAACAATATAATACCAAAGTATAAAATATAGAGAAATCCAATGATAAATCTTAAATTTGTTAGAAAAAGTCATGTTTAGTTCACTTACTTTCCTTTTTTTACTCTACAATTTCTTTAGTTTTTGCAAATTTAATTTTAATTCAAAATTCATTTCATAACATTTTCAGCCATTGAGTTTAATAAATAAAAGAGAAAGTCGTTTGAAAATATTGAAAGAGCAATAAAGTTGATAAATGAGCACTTTTTAGAGACGAAACTCATCTTTCTTGATACCAACGAGTTTTATTATACGAGAAAAAAATTTAATGGTGGTTGTTTCTTTCTATAAACATGCATGCCTGAAAAGTAGATTGAGTTTCTTTTAATTTTTTTATTTGATTGATTTTTATTTTTTGAATGATTTTGGGATTTTGTTTTTAGTATATGGAGGTTTTTATGGTGTTTTTATATGAAAATGGATTGAAAAGTAGGTTTTTAGGTTTGACTTATTGATTTTTTTAAATAGTGATTAATTTTTTTATATGTTTTTAGTTGCATGATATTTCAAAGAAATTAGTTAGATTTGTCCTAAACAAGATTAAGATAAAAAGAATAATCAATATAAAATATTTGCACTCATATCTATATTTTATTTCTACTATGAAGACTAATTAACTTGATGTTTTAATATTAAATTAGTGACAACAACTCCTTTTGATTTATTAGTTCATATATATTTTTAATTTGTTTTTATAAAATATAAATAGCATCTTTTCATATCTCAATTTAAAAAATGTTAATTATTGAACTTCATAATTTTTTTTAGTGTGTTTTTTTATAAAGTTATTATGGTCTCAAACAAACATCCCGATATTAAGTTGAAACTCAAATTTTTTAGCGTTAATTTTTTAATTATATCATTAAATAAAAATAGTTTTTTTAAGTTATTAAATCTAGTGAAGTCCATAAATTCAGATCATGAATTTTACAAATTAAAATTATTGTTGGAAGAGCTAATATTAAATATTATCATCAAATAATGTTTTTATATTTTAAAACAATTATTTACCTCACAACGGAGTACAGGTAAATAGAATAGTTGAAGTCAGAACTCGAGACACTAACGTCAATTGAACTAATTCATGATTGATATGCTTTATATGAGCAATTAAAATATCAAAAGATTTCTGGGTTAATTTTTAGTTCCCCATCATTTGATGCAGTGCTTGCTATTTTTTCCAGATTGGTGATATCTTCTGATTGTTAATTACTTGTTGTAGATCTCCTCCTTCATCCACCTTGATTACTTCTACTAACATCAAAGGATTTGCCAAATAACTTCATGTTTTCTTTTTGTTTTTAGTTGAATTGAAAAAATAAATTTATCTGCTAAAAATTAAGCTAAACTATCTAAATCCGATCTAAACTTGACTAAGTTAATATTAAGAAAAAAATTTAAAAAAAATGTGTTACTTTAATAAAACTAATTAATCTAAATAGATGCAATAATCTAATAACTCATGAATTTAGTAGTGTTTAGAAGTATGGTAGTGTTTAATTTTCAAAGTATTTTTCGTTTGGAAATGGATCAAAATAATATATATTTTTTATTTTAAAAAATTATTTTTAACATCAACATATTAAAATAATAAAAAACTAAAAAAAATATTAATTTGAAGTACATAAAAAAATAAATAAAATTTAATTTTTTTCAAAAATATTTTTAAAATATCTAATAATCATTCAAATTATTTTATTTTCTTAAACAAAAAAAAAAAAAGTCGCGTACGAGAGAACCTTTGTTATTAATATCTCATGCAAAAGTCTCGTGAAAATGACAGGGAATTGACCATTATTTTATCAAACCTTAGTCATTGCAGATTTTAGTTGCCTAAGTTTGATCCCTTGTTGAGTTCCTTATTCATAATTTTCTAAAAAAAGTCTTTTTTTTCTCCTTATTCATAATTTTCTAAAAAGAAAAAAAAAAGACCGATCATAGCTTTAGATTAATTATGTGTTATTGGAAGAGATGAGGAGCTAGTATCATTCGTGCAGGTGTCAAAGTGATCATCATCAGCCTTCCATTCCTTACTCTCTTTGCTAGGTGAGCACTTGTGCATATTATTCTTAATTTTATTTGTTCGTAATGATCTTTATATTATGCTTTTTATCTTAATTATTTCATAAAATTGCATTTTGTGGGAATTGCTGCTTTAAACTCATAAATGTAAACTATTTTGTTTCAATGTATTCGTTAGATCGGTGGTATGCTATCTTTCACTAATGAAATTCTGTTTATTGGTTTTGAGAAGAAAAAAAAGTATTTCTATCTTTGTTTTATGGAAAAAGCACATAGATAAAAAAAAAATGGGTGTATGATGCAGAGATAGTCATTACAGATTTTAGTTGCCTAAGATTGATCCTTTGTTGAGTTCGTTTCATTAATTATATTTCCTTGCAAGTCTTTTTTTTCTCCTTTATTCATATTTAAAAAAAAAAAAACATTGACCGATCATAGCTTTAGATTGATTAAATGTGTTATTGGAAGCGATGAGCAGCTCGTATCATTCGTGCAGGTGTCAAAGTGATCATCATCATCCTTCCATACAGAGACTGGTGGAAAATGGCTATCGAAAGTGTTGGTGGATCCGCTGTATCTAAGATAGCAGAGCTCTTGGTGGAACCAGCAATAAGGCAGTTCCGTTACATGTTCTGCTTCAACAATTTTGTTCACGAATTCATTCAACGAAAGCAGAGCCTTGCTTTAGCGCTAGATCGTCTACAAAATGAGGTCATAGTTGCTGAAAGGAAGGCTGAAGAAATTGAGAAAGATGTCAGTAAATGGCTGGAAGACGCAAACAACGAAATTGAAGGTGTGAATCCTTTGGAAAATGAAATAGGAAGAAATGGCAAATGCTTTACTTGGTGTCCAAATTGGATGCGACAATTCAAGTTAAGCAAGGCACTGGCAAAGAAGACGGAGACTTTGAGAAAACTTGAAGAAAATAGCAGAAAATTTCCAAAAAGTGTCCCACAAAAACACCTCTTCAAGACATAGAATTTCTTCCATCAGAGGGACTCACACCCTCGGAATCATCAAAAGAAGCTTTCGAACAGATAATGAAAGCTCTCAAAGATGACACTGTCAATATTATCGGACTGTACGGCATGGGAGGGGTGGGTAAAACCACCCTGGTCAAAGAAGTAGGTAGGGGAGCCAAAGAGTTGCAGCTTGTTGATGAAGTTTTGATAGCCACGGTGTCCCAGAATCCAAATGTCACAGACATGCAGGATCAAATGGCAGATAGTTTAGGTCTGCATTTTGACGGAAAGAGTGAAAAGGGGAGAGCAGGTCGGTTATGGCAGAGACTTCAGGGAAAGAAGATGCTTATAATCCCTCGATGATGCTTGGAAAGATATTGACTTGAAAGAGATAGGGATCCCATTTGGTGATGCTCACAGGAGTTGTAAAATTCTTCTAACAACACGTCTTGAAAACATATGTTCTTCTATGAAGTGCCAGCAAAAAGTGTTTTTAAGAGTCTTATCTGAAAATGAAGCATGGGCTTTATTCAAAATAAATGCAGGTTTACGTGATGAGGACTCTGACTTGAACAGAGTGGCAAAGGAGGTTGCGAGAGAATGTAAAGGATTGCCTATAGTACTTGTGACAGTGGGAAGGGCTCTAAGAGATAAATCTGCAGTTGAGTGGGAAGTAGCATTTGATCAGCTAAAAAAGTCTCAATTTCCGGACATGGAACAAATTGATGAACAAAAAAATGCATATGCATGTCTTAAGTTGAGCTATGATTATTTGAAGCACGAGAAAACCAAGTTATGTTTCTTGCTATGCTGTTTATTTCCAGAAGATTACAACATTCCAATTGAGGACTTGACAAGATATGCAGTTGGCTATGGGTTACATCAAGATGTGGAGTCCATTGAAGATGCAAGGAAACGAGTTTATGTGGCAATCAAAAACCTCAAAGCTTGTTGTATGCTGTTAGGAACTGAAACTGAAGAATATGTCAAAATGCATGATTTGGTTCGTGATGTTGCTATTCAGATAGCATCATCAGAAAAATACGGATTCATGGTAAAAGGCTGGCTTTGGGTTGAAGGAGTGGCCAATGAGGAATAAAAGCTTTGAAGGATGTACAGTAATCTCGTTAATGGGCAATAAACTAACAGATCTTCCTGAAGGATTGGTGTGTCCACAGCTCAAAGTTCTATTATTAGAACTGGATCGTGGTTTGAATGTTCCAGAGAGGTTTTTGAAGGGATGAAAGAAATTGAAGTTTTGTCTCTAAAGGGAGGGTGTTTTTCATTGCAATCACTTCAATTCTCAACGAACCTTCAATCGTTGCTGTTGATGGAGTGTAAATGTAAGGACCTCATTTGGTTGAGAAAGCTGCAAAGACTTGAGATACTTGGTTTTATAGGGCGCGACTCCAGTGAAGAATTACCTGGTGAAATGGGGGAGCTCAAGGAGTTGAGGTTGTTGGACGTGACAGGTTGTCGAAATCTAGGAAGGATTCCTGTGAATTTGATTGGAAGTTTGAAGAAGTTAGAAGAGCTGTTGATCGGGCGAAACAGCTTTAAGGAATGGGATGTCGTTGGGACAAGCAGGGGAGGAATGAATGCAAGCCTCACAGAACTAAATTCTCTGTCTCATTTAGCTGTATTATCATTGAAGATACCGAAGGTTGAAAGCATTCCCAGAGATTTTGTTTTCCCAGGTTGCTCAAATATGATATAGTGTTAGGGATTGAGTTACTCTATAAAAATACCCAACTGCAAAGACAAGATTATATTTGGGTGAAATCAGCGCCACATCCTTAAATGCAAAGACATTTGAGCAGTTGTTTCCTACTGTGTCTCAAATTGTTTTCATGAGAGTGAAGGGTTTAAGAAATATAGTATTGTCCCTCTGATCAGATGACCACCCATGGCCATGGGTCGCAAAAAGGACCTCTTACAAAGATTAGAACATGTCAAAGTGGAAAAATGTGGGGATATTCGCACTCTGTTTCCAGCAAAATGGCGGCAAGCTATGGAAAAATCTAAAAAGTGTGGAAATTTATGAATGCGAATCATTGGAAGAGGTATTTGAATTGGGTGAGGCTGATGAAGGAACTAATTGGGTGAGGCTGCGGCTGCTGTCATCTTTAACAACGTTACAGCTGCACCGGTTACCTGAGCTCAAATGGATATGGAAGGGGCCCATTAGACATGTCAGCCTTCAAAGTCTTATTCATCTGGAGTTGTCGTTTCTTGACAAACTGACATTTATCTTCACACCGTCCCTCGCTCAAAGTCTTATTCATCTGGAAACACTACAGATAAAACATTGCGATGAATTGAAGCGTCTTATCAGAGAGAAGGATGACGAAGGGAAAATAATTCCAAAGTCTTTTTTGCTTCCCAAGATTAAAAATTCTTCGTTTAATTTATTGTATTAAACTTGAATATGTCTTCCCTGTCTCCGTGTCTCTAAGTCTTCAGAACCTGGAAGAGATGGAGATTTATTTTTATGGCAATTTAAAGCAAGTATTTTACAGTGGAGAAGGAGAAGACATCATCGTCAAGTCTAAAATTAAAGATGGCATCGTCGACTTCCCCTCAGCTAAGAAAATTGTATCTTTCAAAGTGCAGCCTTTTTGGTCCAAAGGATTTTGCTGCCCAATTGCCTTCTTTGCAATGTCTAAGCATCTCTGGCCACGAAGACGGGGGTAATTTGTTCGCACAGCTTCGAGTAAGTCCTTTATATTTCTCCATTTTTTTTTTCTTTTCTAATTTAAATTGTCAACTTCAATACATTGTGATAATTTGTTCTATCTTCCTCCAAACTTCTAAAACTAAAGTAATTGATAAGTTCTTTAACCATCCACTGAATTTAATTGATGATTTAAATTGGCTTAGGAAGTTAGACATCAATTACTGTAATGTAATTTCTTATTTATAAACCTAAAGTAAATGGATAAATGCTAGCAAATCCTTTAGCCATCCACTGAATTTTAAAGGAGGAAATTGAGGCTTTTCCGCCGATTAATGGAAAATATTTGGACCCGATGATAAAGCTTCGTCTGAGAATATTGAGTTTTTTGTTTCAGTGCTGCAACTTATGAACTGTTCAAAAAATTAATAAAGTTAGAGTCAAAAAATGTAAAAATTGAAACTTTCTTTTTAAATACAATATTCCAAATTTGTGTTGAATTCAAAAAACATATATATTTTAATATTTTTCATGTTTTGTTTCTACAATTGTCTTCACTTTTTATGAAAAAAATAATTTAAATGATCAATAATCTGATTTTATATTCCCGTTGTGTTTTTTTTTAAGCAGGGATTTATGAATTTGAAAGAAATATCTATTGAAAACTTGGAAGGAGTGCAAGATTTAATGCAAGTTGAACATTTGGTAACTAAAAGAAGAGAGGGCAAGAACTGCCGCTCGTGAGTTTGGAAACATTACACTTGAACTTATTGCCGCATTTGAGGTGTATTTGGAAGGGTCTCGTGCCGAGCAATTTGACTACTTTGGAGGTGAAAAGTGTGACATGATCGACACATGTATTCGCAAAACAAAGATCATTGCTAGTCTAATTCAACCGAAATTTCTAGATATATCAAATTAGAGGAATTGGAGCAAATTATTGCTAAGGATAATGACGATGAAAAATGATCAAATATTGTCGAAGTGATCTCAAATCTTCATGCTTCCCTAATCAGGTCGGCTTGAGATCGGAGGATGCAACAAGTTGAAGAGTCTCTTCCCAAAGAGCCATGGCTTCAAGTCTCAAAAAAGCTCCAAATACTTAGAGTAAGAGAATCCCCTCAATTATTGGGAGTATTTGGGGGAGGTGATCATGCTTCAACCGTGGAATATTGAGAAGGAGATGATGCTCCCCGATCTACGGGAGTTGTTGCTTGTACAATTACCAAGTATTTCCCGCTTGCCATGGATGTTATGATTTCTTGTTCCCTCATTTGAAAAAGTTGGAGGTGGATGGATGCCCAAAGTCGACCACAACATTTGCTACTACATCAAATGACTTCAATAAGTGCTCAATCGAGGTGCCTGCCGATTTGACTTGATTTCGCCTCTCGCTAGTTTTAAAAGAGCACAATAATTACTATGAATTACATCTAACAAATTGGTACCCTTGTTTTCTTTTGATGCGGGGGTTTATGAATTTGAAAAAATATCTATTGGAAACATGAAAGGAGTACAAGATTTAATGCAAGTTGGACGCTTGGTAACTAAAAGAAGAAGGGGGCATGAACTTTCGCCGTGAGTTTGGAAACATTACACTTGAACTTATTGCCCCTATGAGGTGTATATGGAAGGGTCTCGCGTCGAAGCAATTTGACTACTTTGAAGGTGAAAAGTGTGACAGACCGACACATGCATTCACAAACAAAGATGATTGCTAGTCTAATTCAACCGAAATTTCTAGATATATCAAATTGTGAGGAATTGGAGCAAATTATTGCTAAGGATAATGACGATGAAAATGATCAAATATTGTCGGGAAGTGATCTCCAATCTTCATGCTTCCCTAATCTGCGTCGGCTTGAGATCGAGGATGCAACAAGTTGAAGAGTCTCTTCCCAAGAGCCATGGCTTCGTGTCTCAAAAAGGCTCAATACTTAGAGTAAGAGAATCCTCCCAATTATTGGGAGTATTTGGGCGGGTGATCATGCTTTGACCGTTAATGTTGAGAAAGAGATAGTGCTCCCCGACCCGCAGGAGTTGTTGCTTGTACAATTACCAAGTATTTCCCCGCTTTAGTCCCGGATGTTATAATTTCTTTTTCCCTTGTTTGTCAATTTTGAGGGTTTGTCAATGTCCAAAGCGACCACGGGCCCGCTACTACATCAAATGACTCAATGAGTGCTCAATCGAGGTGTCACTGATTTGACTTGATTTCTTGCCTCTCGCTTAGTTTGAGAAGCACACAATAATTACTATGAATTACATCTAACAAATTGGTACCCTTGTTTTCTTTTGATGCGGGGTTTATGAATTTGAAAAAATATCTATTGCAAACTTGAAAGGAGTACAAGATTTAATGCAAATTGGACGCTTGGTAACTAATAGAAGAAGCGGCATGAACTATCGCCGTGAGTTTGGAAACATTAAACTTGAACTTATTGCCCCGACATGAGGTGTATATGGAAGGGTCTCGTGTCGAAGCAATTTGACTACTTTGAAGGTGAAAAGGTGTGACGTGACTAACACATGTATTCACAAACAAAGATGATTGCTAGTCTAATTCAATTGAAATTTCTAGATATATCAAATTGTGAGGAATTGGAGCAAATTATTTCTAAGGATAATGATGATGAAAAGGATCGATATTGTCGGAAGTGATCTCCAATCTTCATGCTTCCCTAACTGTGGCGAATTGAGATCGAGGATGCAACAAGTTGAAGAGTCTCTTCCCAAGAGCCATGGCTTCGTGTCTCAAAAAAGCTTCAATACCGAGTAAGAGAATCCCCCTCAATTATTGGGAGTATTTGGGCGGGGTGATCATGCTTCAATGCTACAATGTTGAGAAGGAGATGGTGCTCCTCGATCCGCAGGAGTTGTTGCTTGTACAATTACCAAGTATTTCCTACTTCACCATGGATGTTATGATTTCATATTCCCTTGTTTGTTGATGTTGGAGGTGCGCCAATGTCCAAAGTCGACCACAAAATTTGCTACTACATCAAATGGTTCAATGAGTGCTCAATCGAGGGCTGCATATTTGACATGATTTCTTGCCTCTCTTTCGGTGTTTTTATTTTCTTGTTTCCTTCAAAGAATAAGACTAACAAGTTAGAATGTGTATGCCATTCTTGAATTGGCTTTGCGGTATCTCAAGTAGCGAGGGTTCAAGCACCGGTTGTCCGCTCCAACCAAAGACTTGTAGAACCGGACCAAATAAAGGGTGGGAAGAGAAAGAGGAAGAGGATGGAGTTGGTCATGATGATTGAGTTAGATGATTAGTTTGGCATTGGAATTTGAAAAACATGCTAATAATTATTTCTTGCAGGTAAAATGGATGCAATTATTGATTTTCTATCCTTTTTTAAATGGCTAAATTAAATCAACATATTACCTCGGATATGCATCAGGTTCGTTGGTTACCTATTACATGATCACCTCGATATTAGGTGATTTCACCTAAGATTCATATCTTTGAGTTGTGGTTTGGTGGGAAGTAATTTCAGCCGCTTTCATTAGCTATGGGATACAATTTGGCTTCACGTTGTAAGAGCCTTATTTACCATAGAACTCCCAAAACATGGTTTTTAACTTATCTATCTATGTATGAACCTCAAGAAATAAGGGTTTCTGCTTGTTTGCCCATTTGTGTTTCTTTTTTTCAAGTGTCTGAACCTTAAAAAACAAGGGCATAATGTTTGCTCATTTGTGTGCTTATTGTTTAATGTGTGGATTCTCATTCTCCTCGTCAACGTGTTTTTTCTATCATTTTGATGTTCTATTTCTATTACGTATTCTTTATGTGGTGATAATTTTTATTATTTTTTTGAAGTGTGTATTTTCATATAAAGCAAGTCACTTGATTAACTTGTTCTTCGTGCGTACCGTACAGTAATATGGTTTCTACATGAATATATATATAAATACATGAATATATATATAAAATCAACTTACAAATTTATTGACAGAAAATGAAATTCCAAGATGTAGATTCAGTAAAAGGATAAATGTAACTATCTCAAAACAATGTTGAGAAGGAAGAAAAGATTAATAGAATAAAAAATAAAATAAATAGACTTTTAAAAATCAAAGAGTTTTTAATGTTAAATTTATTTTTTTATTTAATAAACCCAATTTTGTATTAAAAAAAAAACATAACTCTATTTTATAACTGGTTTTTTTAGCAGACACGGTTTTTCATTTACCATAACACACACATATATATTTTTTTAGAATAGTTAACATGTTATATTAACATACGGTATAATTATATTATAATGATCAACAAGACTGAAGAATTATACCATATATAAAAATAATAAATCAAAAAGCATCAATGAAAATGAAATTCTCTTTCTATTTGGGCTATGTAAAGCTGAACTAACTAGATTAATAGCAACAACGAGTACATTAAATTTGGACTATTGTTGACTTAACCTTATCAAGAGTGCAAATGCTTTGATTTTCATTTACCGCTATAAAAAAAAGAGATTAAAAAATAATTTTATTCATATAATATTTTAAGTTATATTTCACTTAAAATAATACATATTTAATTAATATAAAATATTAAAATATGTACGCTAGAAACACACCATTTATTTAGCCAATTGATCTTGAGATTGTCGAATTGATGAGAGTTTTGATCAGCCAATTATTTAGTCATCATGTTAACCTTTTAAATTGATCTTGAGATCATTTTTAACCAAATTGTTTTTTAAAAAAAATTAAATTATTTTTGAATTTATTAATATTTTTTCAAGTTTATTAAAACAAAATAAGGACCATAACTTACAAGTAAAAAAAATTAAAAGATGATAAAATTAAAACAAAATTTTAATTTTATAAATTATCTCAAATAAAATAAATAACAATCAAAAAAAAAAAAATCAAATTTAAATAGATAAAAAAAATTTAATTAAAAAAAATAAAAAAGAACTAAAAGTCGATATAAAAAATCAAATTAAATCAAATTATAATGGATAAAATAAAAAAACAAAAAACAAAATATATAATAATAAAAAAATTAATAACTAGATTTGGTGCAACAAATAACATTATATTTTTGAATTTCTTCAACTTTTAAAAAATGTAATACAAAATAAAAAAAAAACACACTTTTTTAGAAAACAACCAAATTAAATAAATATAAAAAACAAATCTTAGTTTTACATATCGCTTATTCCCGATAAGTATATATATATATATATATATATATATATATATATATATATATATATATATATATATATAATGTACCATTCCAAATGTGAATGATTTAGTTGTAAAAGCTTAAAATTTTATAAAGATTAAAGAAGAAAAAAAAAACCAAGCTATGAGGAGTTTTGGAGAACAGGAAGAAGCGAAGTCATTCCACCTCTTAATTATAGTCCTTGCAAATCAATTCAATGCCTACTCCACACTTATTAAAAATCCTTTTGATTTTAATCTACCTAAGTTAATTTACCTAAATCATGATTCACATCTTATAATCGAAGTTGACTCCAGCGAGTTCAAGAAGATTTATTTCTTCTTAGATTTCATTTATTTGCTGAAAAGTAATTTCTTTTGGAAAGTGAATTTCGTGAAAGTAAATTATTTTTTGATGTTCGCAGTGTAATGAAAAATAAGTTGTAAAATATTTTCGTGTTTGATTATATAATGAAAAATGAGCTAGAAAATAACTTATTAATGTTTTATTTTTTTCAAATTTATTAAAATAATGAGGAACAACTCTTACAAATTAAAAAAGTTGAATGAGAATGGAATTGAAAAAAATATAATTTCATAAATTATCTCAAATAAAATAAATAACAATCAAAAATAATAAAGACCAAATCTAAAAAATAAAAAAGATTGAAAGAAGAAAGAAATTAAAATAATAATAATTAACATTTCATAAATTATTTCAAATAAAATAAGTGACAATTAAAAGAATGAAGACCAAATTTGATAGATAAAAATTTCAATTAAAAAATGATAAGGGAAAAGCAAATAACAATAACAAAAAATAAGACCAAAATTAATATAAAAAATTAAATTATAAGGGATGAAATTGAAAAATAAATATTGAAAACAAAATATATATAGTAATTAAAAGTTTAAGGACCAAATTTGATATAATCAAAAAAATAATATGACATTTCTAAATTTTTCACAACTTCCAAAAGTGTTATCCGCTTCAAAATAAAAAAGGAAAACACTTTCCTGAAAACTAAGCAAATTTTTTCTTTAACTAAAAAGTATTTTTTTATTAATTAGAAAGTATTTTTCGTAACTAATTTTAACAAACACATAAAAATTTAAAAATAATTTTTCAAAAATCAATAACACAAATTCTGCAAGTGGCGACTCAGGAGAGAGGCCATTGCCTTGAGAGTAATGAAAGATGGAAATATAATAAAGGCCCAAAGTGAAGAAGTCCCACTTGAACTGAACCTAGTCGTAGGCTTTGGATTCCTTGAAAACCCATATGATTTAGGTGTCTAGATAAATGCTCGACTGAACAAAATTTCTTGCTTTTTTTCTTCTCTCTTTTTTTTTATTCTACCCATATAATACATGACTATTATAAAATAATCAGTTTTACATTCACCCAAATAAATCTGCTACTTAACAGATTAATCTACAATTCAATTGATCACATTAAAAGTAAGATTTATTTTTTATTATTTTAAATAAAAATAATAAACTTGAATTGTATAACCCGGTTTAACTTATAGTCCAGTGACAAACTTTTTTTCAAAACTAATTCCGTACCTATTCACATAATGTAATGAAAATAGTAATGAAAATAGTTAAGGTATATATGTATTTTGACAAACGATAAAGGTCCAAAAACTGAAGATCTGAACCAAAACAGTCCAAATTCCTTCTACTACTTTAACTCTCTTGAACTAATTATATGCCCATAAATCCTATCTCTAATTAAGTATAGAACGTGATTTTAAAAATTAAAATTTTTTTATTTAAAATTAATTTTTTAATATTTTAAATTATTTCGATATGTTAATTTTTTTAAAAAAATAAAAAATATATTATCTTAATATATTTTAAAATAAAAAAAATGTAAACCATGATTGTTATTAAACCTTCTAACACCCTCTTCTATTTCTATGAAAACCTATGATGTTAGACATCACGACAATAACCTTCAACTTGTCCGTTGTCCATTAAAAATGAGGAAAATGGATCAATCGATCGATGTTCTCGTATGGATTGGACAAGCTAATTTTCAACAAGTTCATATATTTTAAACCATGCCATGTAAAATTATTGACCCTAAAATTGTAAGAGTAAACTTTAAACTAAGTACAAAAGATTGGGAGAAATCCTCCCCCCCCCCCCCCCCCCCTCCGGCATGCCAGTGCGGAGGAGGAGATAAGGTCAGAAATAGAAAATTTGAAGTCCTTTTTCCTTCCTTCACCCCAAGGAAAGGTGGCTGTCCTTGGTTTTGTGTTGTTGAAAATGTCATAATCTACAACGTCATCTTCTTTTTATAACAAAACAACTATATCCAGTTCATCCTAAGAGAGATAGATGTTTATTACACTATTGACTTAGAATTCCTCATATTTCAATTTGTTATGAGTGTTCTTTCAGAAATGGCTTTGAACAGCCATATTGACTTCTTCTTAGATTAAAAAAAAAAAAAACGAAGTTAGTATGAAAATAGTTAGGTAAGTTTCAATGTCCAATGTCTACGTACACAATACAGCATGCATATATATTTTTTTTATTCGAATGTTAAGATGTATTTTCATGTCAATTAATATTAAAATTATCTTTCCAGAATATTATATCACTTTTGATATATTAAAAAAAGACTTAATACATTTATTTATAAGTTGGTCTCGAGATTTGAACTTAAAAATAATAATAACAAAAAAAAAACCTAATGAGAATCTCAGAAGATTTATATATATATATATATATATATATACAAAAAAACCCAATGAGAATCAAATCAACTTAACATCAAATCAACTTCTTAAGATTTATATAAAAAAAACTTACTAATTAAATTGAAATCTACCATAAAAAACCTAATGAGAATCTCAGAAGATACAAGGCAGGATGCATGCGCATATATTTCACAAGAGTTATAATTAACAACAAATCATACAATCATTTTGATAATAGTTGAAGTGTTTTATTTTAAAAAAGTTTTATGAGATAATGATATTCTGATGAAAATAAAATTATAAAAAAATAAAAATAAAGAATATTGATATGTAAAACTAAAAAAATAATCTAAATAACTTTGAGAGGTGGCTCAACCAATTGTATTTGAGTATTACTTAATAGTCAAGGTTCTAAGTTCTTCATGGCTACCTAAGATTTACGGTCATTAACTTCACAGCCCGGAAGATTAATTAAAATACACGCAAGTCGAGAGCCTACTTACATTAATAATAATAATAAAAAAAATCAAAGAGAATATATACAAATATAAGTGGAAACCTACCGCTATTTCGTTAGAAGAACATGAACCTACCGCCCGTGTAGTGAGTCAACTTGATATGCACTTTGTAATTAAGAATATACTTAGAGTAACACGGGACTCAACCTACACGTGATATTTAATACTGAAGATAGGTAGGCAGAAGCTAATTCATTTGTAGGATCGATGTTTAATTCTGATTAAATAATTATATTCTTTTGCTTCGCATCGGCTGGCAAGAATCGAGAGGTAATTCATTAATCGCGAAGATCAATCTTTGCATATTGATTTTTCATTAATCACAAGATCCATATTCCATTTAGCTTCATTCATGCGTAAAATATTTTATGATTTCGACTCTGTTCAGTGATTTCAATGTAAATATACCAGAATCTTTGGGTAATAAAAATAAAATTATACTTAAATCTTTGAATAAATCTCATCATCTTTCATCAACGTTATGTTAATTTGAAACGAAATTAACAATCACTGAACAAGTTGATTAATTCAAACAACACGCATTCAATCAATGATAATGTTCTTGAAGATAAGTGATCGATGAACGTTAAACAATTCAACAAGTTGGGATTAAGAAACAACACGCATTCAATCAACATATACTAAGGAAGGACCATTCATCAGTCAACTACTGTACGTGGAGTACGAAAACTTGTATTTATCGTTCACCTAACCACTATGTAAATTTTATGGATTGCTTAGCACATACTTCGATATGATCTTAAATTACTATTCACTATCATGTTGCTAATATTGATTGGTTATGTTATTATTGGAAATTCGAATTCCACGAAGAAAACTATAAGTCATGATCGGTTTGGACGAGGATGACTTGATTTGGAAAAGAAAAAAAAATTATGATAAGTGAAAGATGGCTTAAGAGTCTAATCACTGCTATTCATGATTTATTTTGTAAGAAGACATTTTATCCATTATTTGGTACCTATACTTTTTTTTTTATAATTGGAGCCTCTTATGTTTTTTTTTTTATAATTGATTGGAGTCCCTCTTACCTCTTTCTTTTTTGTTTTGTAATAGTCCTTCCATCATAATACTATGATTTCATGCGCTTGCTTACATGGAATTTTTCTTTTAGATACTAAATTGAATGCTTGACGACGCCTAATCCAATAACTTCTATTTTTTTTAAAAAACTTCTCTCTCCTTCAGTATGAAAATTAAAATGATTAAAAAAATAGCTCGAAACAAACCCTAATTAATTATAGTAATTCAATTAATTTCACATGTTTATTTTATTTATTTATTTCTTTTCATTCATAATCTAAAAAATAAAAGAGTTAATTCAATAGAAAAAAATGTCATGTAGACATATATGAGTTTGATGTATTAAAAAAGATTTAATAAATTTATTTGTAAGTTGGTCTCTAAATTTGAACTAAAAAAATACCAATATATAATAATAAAATCTCTTTGAGCATCAAACCAACTTTAAAATTTATAAAAAAAAAAACTTACTAATTAAAAATTCTTGAACTTTGGAACTTGAAATTTATTTCAGATTAAGGACATATTTGAATAGCTTGGAAAATTAACAGATAAAATTCAGGTAAAATTAAATTTGGTTAACAATTTTATTTTTTATTGTTTCTTTTATCAATAACAAAGTTATATTTTTTAATTTGTTTTTCCCAGAAAAAAAAATTCTCAATAAGTAGGCAGCAACAATCGTTTTTTTTTTTAATGACCACAACATATTTGTTTCCGATGGAAATTTGCTGACACGACCACATAAATGGGCCAATTGAACCTATAATAAGATAATGATATTCCGATGAAAAATAAAATTATAAAAAATACATATAAAGATATTGATATAGTAGCGTTAAAAGAATAATCTAAAAATAACTTTGAGAGAGGTCAATTAGTCGGGTTTGGGTTTGCTTTCTAATAATCATGAGTTCTAGTTCTTTATGGCTACTTTGACATACATGGTCGTTAACTAGAACCCGGTAGATTAGTTGGAAATACACACAATCTAGTGTAGATACTTACATCTTCTTACAAAATAAATCTACGGAAAATAAGCGGTAGGTTTAAGCTTATATTTGTATATGATATTCTCTTGATTTTTTTTATTATTATTAATATAAAATAATTGCACCAGTTGATTGCTCAAATAAATTGCAGAAGACGTCACACCTTCATCAATTTGACGTTGTATAATGCCTATCTAAGGAAACAATATATAATCTTTGCGTGCAGAACTTGAGAGGTATTCACAGACATTTGGTCCAGGAAGGCTACCAACCAGACCCATTTTGTATTGTGCTTCTACAAGACCTCCCAAAAAAACCAAAAGAAGAAGAAGAAGGAGAAAAAAAGAAAAAGAAAACTCCATGTTATTTTAGTTTAATATATCTTAAAAGGAGTTTTTTGAACTTAGCAAACTTACATAAATTTATACTATTTTATATTTAATTTTATAAAATAAAATGAAATGATGAGTTATAAACTCATGATCGCTTGATCAATAAATTTTAATATCAGATGAAGAATTATCTCAATTTAAAAACTTAAATTATTGAATGAAATTTTAAAAATATGATTTATATATATTTTAATGATAAAACATAACCCATAACGGTTTAAGTGAAGAATATTAGAGTATAAAACCAATCCCGTGATATAATATAAATTTCTCAATTTTAGACTCTTTGACAACAAATAATTAGTGGAGAACTAATTTGTCTAGTGTTGGCTTAAATTCAAACTTTGTCAAAGCTCCAAGGAATCCCCTCCATTAGTCCTTCATTAGGCACGTAGTTTCCCCTGCAAAATCTATCCCATCTAAACTTCTGAAAGATAATTCAAGGGAGAGAGGGTTCTCAATATTATGAAAGGAAAACCAACATGGTTACTTCTGGGTACACCATATTGGAGTAATAATTTTAGGATAATATACAAGGTTGGTGTGATCATTACTTCAAGCCCCACAAATGAAATTTTCAGAAGCCTTTTAATTTTCATATATGCTTGAATTTTCTTCTTATTCGTCCACTTGTTAGTTCTTCAACGAAGAATAAAGGAAAAAAACTATGAGTGTAACGTAAATTAATAAAAGATTCTTCTGTGGGTGAATCGGGAACCAGAATAATAATGAATTGGAAATTAGTTAGGTGTTGTAGTGGGGAATCGTTGATGACTCATGGTTTCATAAACGTAATCATTTACTACTGTTCCTGCTCCTTTCACACCTACTGCATGTCCACAATAATTATTACTATAAATATGTAGCAAGTTTAAGCCTTCCCAACAGTATTCCATTTCAAGCGGGGTATTCTTGACTGCTGAGTGTAGAGGCCACTCATTTATCACAGTTTACAGCAAACACACTTTTGTGCGGATGGCAACACCAGCTTCCCATATCGTTCGCCGTCCGAAGGTGCGAACGGGGACTGGTTGCGCCAGCTAAGGCTACACCTCATGAATTCAGATGAGTTTC
>JACEGQ020000126.1:0-24967 GCA_015852605.2 Populus deltoides | reverse complement strand
AATTGAATTAGACTAGCAACTGCGCGTTTAGGAATACATGTGTTATCTGTCATACTTTTCTACCTTCAAAGTAGCCAAATTGTTTCGGCATGAGACCCTTCCATAAGCACTCTCATGTCAGGCAATAAGTCTAAGTTTAATGTCGTAACTCACAGAGCGATAGTTCATGCCTGCCTTTTATTAGTTACTAAACGTCCAATTTGTACTTAAATCTTGTACTCTTCAAGCTCTGTAATAGATATTTTTTCAAATCTATAAACCCCTGCATCAAAAGAAACAAGGTACCAATTTGTTTGATGTAATCTATAGTAATGTATTAGGGGTGCTTCCTAAACTAAACGAGAGGTGCAAGAAATCAAGTCAAATCTAGCAGCACTTCTGACTACACCCATTGAGCCATTTGATGGAGAAAGAGATTCTGTGGTCAGCTTGGAGCATTGATAAACTCCTCAAAATTGATAAACAAGGGAAAAGAAATTATAATATCCAGGACTAAAGCAGGAAATACTTGTAATTGTGTATACAATAACTCCTGCAGACTGTGAGCACTATCTCTTTCTCAACATTAACAGTCAAAGCATGATCACTTCTGCCCAAATACTTCCTGCAATAATTGAGGGATTCTCTTACTCAAGTATTCGGAGCTTGTGGAGACCTGAAGCTATAGCATTGTAAAGAGACTTTCAACTTGTTGCATCCTCTGATCCTCAAGCCGACACAGATTAGGGAAGCATGAAGATTGAGACTACTTCCTGACAATATTTGATCATTTTCTAATGTCATTATCCTTAGCAATAATTTGCTCCTTAATTCCTCACAATTTGATATATCTAGAAATAACAATTGAATTAGACTAGTACACGATGCTGTTTAGAATATGCCAGTCTGTCATAATTTTTCACCTTCAAAGTAGTCACAAACTACTGGTACGAGACTCTTTCCATGGTATATGTTCATGTCAGGCAATAAGTTCAAGTGTAATGTTTCCAACTCATGAGCGAAAGTTCATGCCCCTTCTTCTTTCGTTACAACTAATCCTGTATCATAAATCTTGTACCCCTTTCTATGCTCTAATAGATATTTTCAAATTCATAAACCCTGCATCAAAAGAAAACAAGGGTATCAATTTGTTAGATGTAATACCTAGTAATTATTGTGCTCTTTAAACTAACCGAGAGCCAGAAAACTGCTTAAATCAGCAGCACTCTCTGATTGAGTACTCTATTGAGTCATTTGATGAAGAGCAAATGTCAGGGTCAGCTTTGGGGCATCCATCCACTCAACTTTTGCAAATGAGGGAACAAGAAATCATAACATCCATGATCAAGCGAGGAAATACGGGTAATTGTACAAGCAATAACTCCTGTAGATCAGGGACATCATCTCCTTCGAATATTCACAGTTGAAGCATGATCATCTCGTCAAATACTCCTACAATTGAGGGACTTTCGACCTATGCATTTGGAGCTTTTGACCTGGAAGCTATAGCACTGGGAAGAGGATTTTCAACTTGTTAATCCTCTGATCTCAAGCTGATACAGATTAGGGCGCAAGATTTTGAGATCACTTCCTGACAATATTTGATCATTTCACTGTCATTATCCTTAGTAATAATCTTGGTTCCAATTCCTCGCAATTTGATATATCTAGAAATTCTGAAGAATTAGACGAGTAATGATGCCGGTTTGTGATCATATGCTAAATTGTCACACTTTTCACCTCCAAAGAATGCAAACTGATTTCAAAATGAGACCTTCCAAATATGACCCAAGTCTGGCAATAAGTTCAATGTAATGTTTCCAAACTCACGAGCGATAAGTCTATGCCTTCTCTTCTTTAGTTACCAAATGTCTAATTTGCAGCTGAAATCTTGTAATTCCTTCCAAGTTTTCAATAGATATTTCTTTCAAATTATAAATCCCTGATTAAAAAAAAACAATGGGAATATAAAATCAGATTATTGATCATTTAAATTCATTTTTCTATAAAAAGTGAAGACAATTAGGAAACAAAACAAGTACAAAATTAAAATATATATGTTTTTTTGAATTCAACACAAATTTGAAATATTGTATTTAAAAGAAAGTTTCAATTTTTACATTTTGACTCTAAACTCAACATTCTCAGACGAAGCTTTATCATCGGGTCCAAAAATGATTTCGATTAATCGAAGAAAAAGCCCCACTTCACCTTAAAATTCAGTGGATGGCCAAAGGATTTGCTAGCATTTATCCATTTACTTTAGGTTTATAACATAGAAATTACATTACAGTAATTGATGTCTAACTTCCTGCTTCGCCAATTTCAAATTCAACAATTAAATTGAATGGATGGTTAAAGAATTTAGACAATTACTTTAGTTTTAGAAGTTTGGAGGAAGATAGAAATTAAATTATCACAATGAATTGAGTTGATAACAAATTAGAAAAGAAAAAAATGATAAATATAAAGGATTTATCAAGCTGTAAGAATAACATCTCATTTTGTGGCCAGAGATGCTTAGATACTGCAAAGCAAGGCAATTGGGCAGCAAAACTTCTTGGATCTAAAAAAAGCTGCACTTTGAAAGATACAATTTTCTTAGTTGAGGGAAGTCGACGATGCGATCTTAATTTTAGACTTGATGATGATGTCTTCCCCTTCCACTGTAAAATACTTGCTTTAAATTGCCATAAAAATAAATCCCATTCTCTCCCAGTTCTGGAAGACTTAGAGACACGGAGACAGGGAAGATATATCTTGTTTAATACAATAAATTAAACAAGAATTTTAATCTTGGGAAGTGCAAAAGACTTTTTGAATTATTTTCCCTTCTGCCATCCTCTCTGATAAGATGCCTCTTAATTCATCGCAATGTTTTATCTGTAAAGTGTCGCAGATGAATAAGATTTTGAGTGCTGAGGGACGGTGTGAAGATAAACGCCAGGGCCACGGAAGAAACGATAACTCCAGATGAATAAGACTTGGGGGCGCTGAGCATGGCTCCTAATGGGCCCTCCTGAGTCCATTTCTCTGAGCTTCAGGTAACCGGGTGCAGCTGTAATGTTGTTAAAGCATGACAGCAGCCGCAGCCTCTACCCACTTAGTTCCTTCATCAGCCCTACCTAATTCAAATACCTCTTCCAATGATTCGCATCTATAAATTTCACTTGATCAGCTTGCCGTGCCATTTTGCTGGGAAACAGATGCGAATATCCCCACATTTTTCCCACTTTGATATGTTCAACAATCTTGTAAGAGGTCTTGCGACCTATGGCAATGGTCATCTGACCAGAGGATACATTTATATTTCTAAACCTCACTCTTCGAAACAATTTGAGACAGAAGGAAATAACTGCTCAATGTCTTGCATTTAGATGTTGATTTCACCCAAATATAATTTTGTCTTGCAGTTGGGTATTTTATAGAGAATCAATCCCTAACACTATATCAGGTTGAGCAACCTGGGAAAACAAACTTGAATGCTTCAACCTCGGGTATCTTCTGTCGATAATACAGCTAAATGAGACGAAATTTAGTTCTGGTGAGGCCTGTGTATCTATTCCTCCTTTGCTTGTCCCAACGATATCCCATTCCTTAAAGCTTGCTCTGCCTGATCAACAGCCTTCTAACTTCAAACTTCCAATCAAATCTGGCAGGAATCCTTCCTCTAGATTTCCTGACAACTGTCATGTCCAACAACTCACCCTTTGAGCTCCTCATTTCACCAGGTGCACTCCTTCACTGGAGCCGTGCCCATAAAATCCAAGTATCTCTGCAAGTCTTTGCAGCTTCTCAACCAAACAGAGGTCCTTACATTTACACTCCACTCTAACAGCAACGATTGAAGGTCTAAGCTGAGAATCATTGATTGCAATGAAAAACACCCTCCCTTTAGAGATAAAACTTCAAATTTCTTTCATCCCCTCTAAAACTTCTGAAATATCTAAACTACGATCCAGCCCACAATAGAACTTTGGAGCTGCATACACCAACTTTCCAGGGCACTTACAGTTTATTGCCCATTAACGAGATTACTGTACATCCTTTCAAAGCTTTTATTCCTCATTGGCCAATCCTTCAACCTAAAGCCAGCCTTTACTATGAATCTCATTTTCTGATGATGCTATCTGAATAGCACATCACGAATCTAAGTCATGCATTTGATCATTCTTCAGTTTCAGTTCGAACAGCATACAGTCAGCTTGAGGTTTTGATTGCCACATAACCGTTTCCTGCACTTAATGGATCTACATCTTGATCCAAATCAGTAGCCAATCACAATATCTTGTATTGTCCTCACTGGAATGTTGGAATCTTCTGAAATAAACAGCAGCAAGAAATACACCCTCTGGTTTCTCTTCTCGTGCTTCAAATAATCATAGCTCAACTTAAGATACAGAAGGTACATTTTGCTTCATCAATTTGTTCCATGTCCGGAAATTGAGACTTTTAGGCTGACCAAATGTTACTTCCTACTCAACTGCAGATTTATCTCTTAGAGCTCCTTCCTATCAGTCACAAGTGCTATAGGCAATCTCTTTGCATTCTCTCGCACCTCCTTTGCCACTCTGTTCAAGTCAGAGTCCTCATCACGGGCAAACTCAAAATATTTTCGAATAAAGCCTATGCTTCATTTTCAGATAAGACTATAAAATACTTTGCGGGCACTTCATAGAAGAAGTATCATATGTTTCTCAAGACGTGCTGTTAGAAGAATTTTACAACTCCTAAGAGCATCACCAAATGGGATCCTCATTCCCTTTCAAAGCCATATCTTTCCAAGCATCATCGAGGGATTATAAGTGATCTTCTTTCCCTGGAAGTCTCTGCCATAACTGACCTGCTCTCCCTTTTCACCTTTCCACAAAAATGCAGACTCCAACTATCTGCCATTTGATCCTGCATGTCTGTGACATTTGGATTCTGTGGGACACCGTGGCTTAGCCAAAACTTCATCAACAAGCTGCAACTCTTTGGCTCCCATCGACTTCTTGACCAGGTGGTTTTACCCAGATTCTCCCATGCCACAAAGTAGTCTGATAATATTGACAGTGTCATCTTTGAGAGCTTAAATATCTGTCTGAAAGCTTCTCTTTTGATGATCTCTGAGGGTGGAGTCCCTCTGATAAAAGTGAAATTCAATGTCTTGAAGAGGTGTTTTGTGACACTTTGGAAATTTTCTTATTATTTCTTCAAGTTTTCAAAGTCTCCGTCTTCTTTGTTATGGTGCCTTGCTTAACTTGAATTGTCGGGGGAAACTGAACACAACTACAAGGTGTTACTCATATTTCTTCCTATTTCATTCCAAAGGATTCACCTTCAATTCTGCTGTTTGCGTCTTCCAGCCATTTACTGACATCTTCAATTCTTCAGCCTTCCTTTCAGCAATCATGACCTCATTTTGTAGACGATCTAGCGCTAAAGCAAGGCTCTGCTTTCGTTCAATGAATTCCGCAATAAAATCGTTGAAGGAGAAATATGTAACGGAACTGGCTCATGGGTTATTCCACTAGAGCCTTGCCATCTTGTATACAGCGGATCCACTTCAACACTTGATAGCCATTTCACACCAGTTCCCTGTATGGAAGGATGATGATGATCACTGATAATTCGCAAGAATGATACGAGCTGCCCATCGCTTCCACAATACATTTAATCAATCTAAAGCTATGATCGTATTTTCTAACAGTTTTTTTAAATAATAATAAAGGAGAGAAAAAAGACTGATGGAAATAAAATTAATGTAAACGAACTCAACAAAAGGATCAATCTTTAGCAACCAAAATCTGTAATGACTATCTCTGCATCATACACTCATTTCTTTTTATATATGTGCTTTTCATGAAAATAAAGATAGAAAGATTTTTTTTTCTCAAAACCACAAATAGAATTTCACAGTGTTATAGCATACCAATGATCTAACGAATACAGAAATAAAGAAGTTTACATTTATGAGCCTAAAAGCAGCAATCCTACAAAATGTAATTTAAGGAAGAACTAAGATAAAAGCATAATATAAAGATCATTACGAACAAATAAAATAAGAAATATACAAGTAAAGCTCACCAGAAAGAGAGTAGGAAAGGAAGGCTGATGATGACTCAATTTCGATACACCAAAGAATGATGGCTAGGCTCTCATCTCTTCCAATAAACACATAATAATCTAAAGCTATGACTGGTCTTTTTTCTTTTAGAAAATTATGAATAAGGAGAAAAAAGACTTTTTAGAAAATTCAGAATAAGGAACAACAATGGATCGAACCAGGTAAACTAAAATCTGCAATGACTAAGGTTTGAAAAAATAATGAAGTTAATTCCTACAGCCTTTCAATGAGACTCTTGCATGAGATAATAATACAAAGGTTCCCTGTCTGACTTTTTTTTTTGCTTGAAATAAAATAATTTGAAATGATTACAGATTTTAAAAGATTTTTGAAAAAAAATTTAAATTTTATTTATTTTTTATGTACTCAAATTAATATTTTTATAGTTTTATTATTTTGATATGTTGATGTTGCAGATAACTTTTAAAATAAAAAATATATATGATTTGATCCATTTCCAAACTTAAAATACTTTGAAAATTAAACACCACCATACACCTAAACACTCCTAAATTCAAGGAGTTATTAGATTATTGCATCTATTTAGATTAATTAGTTTATTAAAGTAACACATTTTTTTTAATTTTTTTCTTAATATTAACCTAGCCAAGTTTAGATTGATTTGGATAGTTTAGCTGAATTTTAGAAGATAAATTACGTTTCAATTCAATCCCGAAACAAAAAAGAAAACATGAAGTTAGTCTCGCAAATCCCTTTGATGTTAGTAGAAGCTAATCAAGGTGGATGAAGGAGGAGATCTACAACTGGTAATTAACAATCAGAAGATATCACCCATCTGGAAAAATAGCAAGTGACTGCATCAAAACTGGGATGGAAACTAAAAACTTAACCTCAGAAATCTTTGATATTTTAGCTCATATAAAAGCATATCAATCATGAATTAGTTAACTGACGCTAGTGTCTCTGAGTTCTGACTTCAACTATTCTACTTACCTGTACTCCGTTGTGAGGTAAATAATTTGTTAAAATATAAACACATTATGATAAATTTCAGAGATTAGCTCTTCCAATAATAATTTTAATTTGTAAAATTCAGATCTGAATTTATGGACTTCAATTAGATTTAAAGAATCTTTAAAAAACTATTTTTATTTAATAACTAGATTAGAACTAACACTAAAAATTTGAGTTTCAACTCACATATCGGGATGCTTTGCCTTTGAATTATAATACACTTTATAAAAATACATCAAAAAATTATAAGTCTAATAATTAACATTTTTGAAATTGAGATATGAAAGATGCTATTTATATTTTATAAAACAAATAAAAATATATATGAACTAATAAATTAAAAGGAGTTGCTGACACTAATTTATTAAAACATGAAAGTTAATTGTTTCATAGTAGAAATAAAATATAGATATGAGTGTACTTTATATTGATTATTCTTTTTATCTTAATCTTGTTTAGGACAAATCTAACTAATTTCTTTGAAATATCATGCAAACTAAAAACATAAAAAACTTAATCACTATTTAAAAAAATCAATAAGTCAAACCTAAAACCTACTTTTTCAATCCATTTTCATATAAAAACACCATAAAACCTCCATATACTAAAAACAAAATCCCAAAATCATTCAAAAATAAAAAATCAATCAAATAAAAAAATTAAAAGAAACTCAATCTACTTTTCAGGCATGTATGTTTATAGAAAGAAACAACCAGCATTAAATTCTTCTTTTCGTATAATAAAACTTCGTTGGTATCAAGAAAGATGAGTTTCGTCTCTAAAAGTGCTCATTCATCAACTGTTACTCTTTCAATATTTTCAAACGACTTTCTTTTATTTATTAAACTCAATGGCTGAAAATGTTATGAAATGAATTTTGAATTAAAATTAAATTTGCAAAAACTAAAGAAATTGTAGAGTAAAAAAAGGAAAGTAAGTGAACTAAACATGACTTTTTCCAACAAATTTAGATTTATCATTGGATTTCTCTATATTTTTTATACTTTGGGTATTATATTGTTGAATTTTTTTGCTTTCTTTCCTTAATAAATTTTAGGATAATTATAAAAACTCTCCTGTATTTTTAGTCTGTTTTTGTTTTCAATCTAAAATTTAATAAATTATTGTTTGCCCCGTGATCAACATGAAAAATCAAATTAAACAAAAAAATATTTTTCCCTAATATATAATAAATGTAAGTCTACATAACTTTTTACAAACCTCGTTTCTTTATCTCAAACATGATTTTGTCTCTCCAACCTGTCTCTTAAGACAATTTGGTCAAATTCAACTTTTTTCTTCAATTTTCTTTTCAATCAAACTCCTAATTGTTCCTCAAACCATAGTCGGCTTGCTTGTACCTGTTTTGAGACCACTTTTTGCTTCTAAAATTTCATTATTTGTTTGATTTCATCCCAAATCATAATTTTTGTTTTTTTGTTTTAAATAACTTTTTTATATAATATGTCCAGTTTTGTCTACAAAATTATCTGATGCACAATTTATATGATTTTTAAAAGAGGTAAAAATTAGGTTATTGACAATAAGTCAAAATATATCACATATATTTAATAAAATATATGAGTATTAAAGATATAATTAAACATTTAAAAAGAGTTATTAACGCTAATAAAAGATTAAGTTGAGAAGTTAAGAGACCTCCCAAACCGACTCTTACATGGATTGGATTTCAAATTGAATTGGATAGAGCCTATCCGATACGACCTAGTTAAAATCTAGTTTGATATTAAGAAAAAATCAAGTTAATTTATTTTTTAAGTTTTCTTTTTATACACTAAGATGACAATATTTTATTCGACTTGGATCATCTCGGGTTAAGCACCAAACTTAACCTGAACTCAACGATGAGCATGGATGGGTTCAATAACTTATTTTTTTGGATTTTTTTCTAACTATAAGATCATAAAAAAGCTAACATGCAAAGGAAAGCTACCTAATAAAGTTCAAGTAAAGAAAACCACAGTGGAGGTTTGTAAAAAAAAAAAAAAAAAAGTGCCTTTAAATGTTATAAAAATAAAAATCAAATGGTATTTAATCAAACAACAAACAAAATATTTTATCAATTAAATAAACTTTTTATATGTAAAAAAAAGCACAAAACACCATGATGGGGTGTAAAGAAATAGCACTTGTTAAAATAATATGAAAAAAGGTTACAATCTTAAAAAAAAATTGAAATTTCAAATTGTTTTTAACCAATCTTTTAGAATGATTGAAGTTTAAAATTATGTTTAATGTTCAGAATCGTAGCCTAATATAATAATTACTAGGAATCTATGGTGCCAAAGAGTTTGAGTGTGGGATTGGTTGTGCAAGGAAAAGACACATCATTCCCAAGCACCCCTACCTAAGATAAAACTGCATTGTTGTTTGATTGTTTCTAGGTCGGGTTTCTATTCATTGGTTACGTTTAAGGTTCAAGGGTATTTCTCTTCATGAGAGAATCTCTACTTTATCGGATTAAATTATAACCATTCTAAAGCCAAAAAATTAGTATCGCATTTATTTTTTGCCTTGTATCTTTAACACCGAGGATATACTTTATCGTATAATTTTACACCCGACGAGATATTAAAAATCTATATTACGGATCCTAAAAAAAATTGGAATTTTTTTTGATATTTTGATTAAATTCTAATGGATAATCATAAACTAGTTATGCTATTTTTTTTTTGATTTTTTTTTAGCTTTATTTTCGGCGGAATATCTTGGTTTCAATAGTAAAATACCTATCTTCGCCTACCTATCTTCGGTATTATTAAATATCGGATGTAGGTTGGTCCGTCTATACTCTCAAGTATATTCTTAATTACAAGTGCATATCAATTGGACTCCACTGCACGGTAGTAGGTTTATGTTCTTCTAACATTGTGTTAGAAATTATATTAATAGTGTTTTGATGTAAATAGGAAAGTTATATCTTGAGATAAGTAGGAAAGATTTAAGAATATTTTGTATCAATCTGCATTCAATTAGTTGTCATTCCTTATCAGTCTCTGATGTATAAGGGAACCCTAATGTATCTTGTATATATATTGAACTTAATCAACGGAAAAGCATTCGCTTAAATAGCTTTTTACTTATATGGTATCGAGGAAGGGCTACGACCTAACCCTATTTTTTCTTCTTCTTCAACGACCGCTTTTTTGCGTCTGCCTTGCCTCCTTTTTATTCTCTTTTAAATCATGGTTGCTAATGATATTGATTTTTTGAGTTCTGGCGATTCATCCGCTGCTCCCAGCACCCTTGGTTCTCCATTATTCCTCCACCACTCGGATCACCTTTGGTTTTGCTTCTTGTTTCAAAATGATTGAATGGTGACAACTATAATTCTTGGCACCCGTGCTATGAAAATTTCTCTAAGTGCCAAGAATAAGACAAGTTTTATTACTGGCAAAATCAAAAAACCCCATGAGGCCTCAAATCTTGAAGAACATGCCCTTTGGCAGCGCTGCAACGACATGGTGCTTTGTGGATCCTAAATTCTCTTGAGCCGAGTTAGCCGATTCCGTTCTTTCATGCAACACTCCTCATGCCATCCGGGAAGATCTTCGTGAAAGATTTTCTTTTAGGGAATGCTCCCCTGTATTTTTCGGGTTCCATTGAGACATCTAGAGTTGAGCAAGGTCGGATGTCACTTTGCGCATATTACACAAAATTGAAGGGTTTTATGGGGGGAGCTTGTATCCTTTAATTTAGAAACATGAACTGTGGTACAGAATGATCGAACCAAACTTATACGGTTTCTCATGGGACTCAACGAGTCATATTCAAGTGTAAGAGGTCAGATTTTTACTTGATGAACCTTTACCATCGGTTTGTCAAGCTTATGCCTTTATTGTGCGAAAGAAAAACAACGAGATTTGGGGGCATTTGTCACATACCATCAAATCACAGCCATGGGCAAAGTGCGTTTAATTACAACATGTCCAAGGGTCGGCAAAATAATCAAGTTCATGGGAATCAATCAAATAATTCACGTAATAAAGAGCCTTTTCGGGCCGCACTTCGTGGTGATATGTATCACAGAAAGCAACTGTTACAAATTAATTGGCTACCCTCCTAGTCATCCAAAAGGTAAAGAAAAGGCACCACCACTGGCCAAAGGCTATGACGGGCATAACTCACACTTTGCATCGGTAACCCCTCGCAAATCAAGTTGGATTTTAATCCCACTTTTCAGGAACTCCAGTCTCTTCGCCCAACTTAACCGAGGATCAATATGTTCGGGGATACTAAGTGCCTTGACCACCAACTTTGTCACTCCACAGTAATGTTGTTCGACTCAACCTTCAAACATACATCGGGTTTATTACCGGTTTGCTCACAATTCGGATACTTGATAGTGGGGCAACCCATCATATTGCTTCTTCTCCTACATTATTAAAGCATGCCAACAAGAATCAATCATTGGCACTGTTTCCTACCTGAGTGGAGACGTGGCTAAAATTACTATGGCGGCTTAATTCAACTTAACGATTCTCTTCAATTGAATAATGTCCTCTGTGTGCCAAGCTTTAAAGTTGATCTTATGTACGTTGGCAAGACAACCGATGATTTACATTACTGCGATGACTTTTCTTCCATCTTGGTGTATTTTGCGGGACTTGGCTACGAGGACAATGATTGGTGTGGGTGTAGCGGCGTGATGACTTTAGATACCTTGTGGCGTTGGCTTCAACACCTCCTTTTACCCGCTTTGCTTGAATTTGATTATCTCATCCAATCTCGGCACGCCCGATTAGGACACCTTTCTTCTAATCGTTTACAATTTTTAGGCGATAATTCGCTTAAATTTAATTTTGATTCCAATCATAAATGTGACTTTTTGTCCATTGGCAAACAAACTCGTCAACCTTTTTCCTTCTAGTTCAATTTCAACTTCGAAGTGTTTTTCTCTTATTCATTGTGATATTTGGGGTCGTTATAAAACCCCTTCTATTTACAGTGCCTTTTATTTCTTGACCATTGTGGAGATTTTTCTCGTTTTACATGAGTTTTTTTAATGCGTAACAAGAGTGAGACACAAACTCTATTTCATCAGTTTTTTCATTGTGTTCACACTCAATTCAATACAAAGGTTCAAAAACTCTGTTCTGATAATGGGGCTGAATTTCTTTCATTAAAAAATTTCTTTCTTGAGGAAGGCGTCCTTTTTTCAACACTCTTTGTATATATACCTCAGCAAAATGGTGTCGTTGAGCGCGAACATAGACACATCCTTGAAACTGCTCGCGCTTTATATTTTCAATCTCATTTACCCATTACTTTCTGGGGAGAATGTATTCTTACTGCCATCCATATTATTAATCGCCTTCCTACTCTGTTGCTTCAAAAAAACACCATTTGAGATTCTTTACCACAAACTTCCCGATTATTCTCGCATCTGAGTTTTGGATGTGTTGCTTTTGCAACTATAGTCAATCCATCCTCAAAATTTTCTCCGTGCCACAAAATGCATTTTTTCTTGGTTACCCTATGGGACAAAAGCTTACAAACTTTACGATATTGCAACTCGAGAAAATTTTCCTTCCAATCGGATGTAGTATTTCTTGAGGACACTTTTTATCATCCACCACAAGTCTATCCTCCGGCCATAATCCGCCGGGGGCCTGCCTATTCCTCTTCCTATTGTGTCCGATTCTTATTCCCATCTTCCTTCCTCATCAGTCATCATCGACCCCTTTGATCCCCCATATCCTCTTCACCGCACCAACCGGCTTCAGACCTTCTCTTCCGAGCCACCTTCCTCTCACTCCATTAACTCCACCGGTACCACAACAAACCCCCGTTCACCCGGATGACCCCGTCCTTCACCGCACCTACTTCACGGTTATTCACGATCAGCCACTTCTGCGTTCTCAACGCCCTAGAGAAGCCAATGTCCGCCTCAAGGATTATGTTTGCTTTCGCAGGTGATTCGCCTCCACACTAATTGTTTCTCGGCCTGCGTGCGCACCTACACCAGTGCAAGTATCCTCTCGTCATTTTATTTCTTATAATCCGGGGTATTCTCCATCACATCTCTCGTTATATTGCCAATGTTAGTCGTGATGAGGAACCTCCTTTGAACTTGCTAATGGCCGATCCTAAATGGCGAGAAGCTATGAATTCGAGCTTCAAGCTCTCATTGACAATCGACGGAGCCTTGTTCCTTTGCCCCCGCAACGCCCGTCGATTGTAAATGGGTGTATCGCATCAAACGCTTAACGGTGTGTCTATTGAGCTCTATAAAGCTCGCTGGTCGCTGGGGGTTTCACACAAACTGCTGGAATTGATTATCATGATACTTTTTCCCCCATTGCAGAAATGGTCACTGTCCGCTGCCTCCTTTGCATTATCTTTGCCCGAACGCGCCTTTACATCGGCTAGAGCGTTAACAATGCTTTCTTAAATGGTGATTTATTGGAAGAAATATATATGTCTCCTCCTCCTAGTCTTCAATGCGGGGGAGAACATTGTGTGTCGCCTCCACAAGTCATTATTCGGCCTTAAGCAAGCGTTTTTGACGTGGTTCTCTAAGTTCACGAAGGCCGTTTCTTCTTTGGTTTTTTCTACCAAAAAGCCGACTATTCCTTGTTCATCAAAAGAGACGGCACATCTCTTACTATCCTATTGATCTATGTGGATGACATTTTGATAACCGGAACAACATTGAATCCATCAAAGGTTTAAAGCGTTCCTTCCATACTCGTTTCCGCGATCAAAGACCTTGGTGATCCCGAATTCTTCTTAGGCATTGAAATAGCCCGTTCCAAGAAAGGCATTTACATTTCCCAAACGCAAATATGCTTTGGAAATTATCAAAGACGATGGATACTTGGGTGCCAAACCAGTTGAGTTTCCTATGGAAGAATGCGACTTTCAAATACAGGAGAATTGCTCAAAGATCCTTGTATATACCGAATCTAGTTGGTCGATTAATTTACTTAACCATCACTAGACCCGATATCACATATTCGGTTCACATTCTCAATTCATGCATGAACCACGACAACCTCACATGGCTCTGCTCTTGAGTTGTTCGTTATTTAAAATCGGTCCTGGTCAAGGTTTGCTTCTTCATTCAAATAACTCATTACACTTAACGACATTTTGTGACTCGATATGGATTGTCTCCGCACTGCCAGCTCCACCACTAGGTATTGTGTATTCCTTGGAAAATCTTTAATTTCATGGAGAACAAAAAGGCAAAAGACAGTTTCCTTATCAAGTCGCGAAGTCAATATAGAGTAATGGCAGGTACATGTTGTGAGCTTACTTGGATAAGACATTTATTAACAGATTTACATATGCCGTCAGATCCCATTTACTGCATTGTGATAATCAAGCCGCCTTACACATTGCAAAAAATCCCGTGTTTCATGAGAGAACTTCGGCATATTGGAAATGGATTGCCACTTCATTCATGACAAAATTTTACGAGGTGAAATTGCTACCGACACGTGATTTCTTCACAACAATTAGCGATGTGTTTACAAAAGCTTTGGGAAAAGAGAAGTTCAAACAGCTCATGTGCAAGTTGGGAGTTATTGATATTCACTCTCCAACTTGAGGGGAGTGTTGGAAATTATATTAATAGTGTTTTGATGTAAATAGGAAAGTTATATCTTGAGATAAGTAAGAAAGATACATAAGAATATTTTGTATCAATCCGCATTCAATTAGTTGTCATTCCTTATCAGTCTCTGATGTATAAGGGAACCCTAATGTATCTTGTATATATATTGAACTTAATCAATACAAAAAAGCATTCCAGCTTGAATAGCTTTTACTTATACATTGGACACTGAAACTTACCTACCACCAACTAACTTAGTTTTTTTTTTTTTTTATATAAGAAAAGGTCAATATGGCTGTTCAAAGCCATTTCTGAAAGAAACACTCATAACAAATTAGAAATATGAGAATACTAAGTCAATAGTGTAATAAACATCTATCTCTTAGGATGAGGCTATAGATTATAACATTTCAACAATACAAAAACCAAGGCCAACCACCTTTCCTTTGGGTGAAGGAAGGAAAAGGACTTCAAATTTTCTAATTCTGACCTTATCTCCTCCTGTGTGTGTTCTAATTCTGACCTTATCTCCTCCTCTGTGTGCGTGTGCACGAGAGAGGGGGGGGGGGGGATTTCTACCAATCTTTTTTACTTAGTTTAAAGTTTACTCTTACAATTTTAGGGTCAGTAATTTAACATGGCATGGTTAAAAATATATGAACTTGTTGAAAATTAACTTGTCCAATCCATACGAGAACATCGATCGATTGATCCATTTTCCTCATTTTTAATGGACAGTGGACAAGGTTGAAGGTCATTGGCGTGATGTCTAAATCATTTTTAATGGACTTGACCATATATCTTCACTTTGGGCCTTTATTATATTTCCAACTTTCATTACTCTTAAGGCAATGGGCCTCCCTCCTGAGTCAAAGACTTGCGGAATTGTGTGCTCATGTGGGATGATTTGTTTTTTGGAATTTAATTGTGATTGTTTTTTAAATATTTTTTATATTAAAATAATATTTTTTTATTTTTTAAAAATTATTTTTGAGATAAATGCATCAAAAATATTTAAAATATACAAAAATAAATTAACTTTTTGCAAAAAAAACAATTAATTTTTTTGAGAATGTTTGCACCGCGTTCTCAAACATTCTCAAAAAAAAATTTTCTTAAACTCGAATGAGTCAACTCTGTACAAGATGTGAATCATGATTTAGGCAAATTAACTTAGGTAAATTAAAATCAAATGGATTTTAATAATGAGTGGAGTGGACACTGAATTGATTTGCAAGGACTATAATTAAGAGGTGGAATGACTCGCCTCTTCCTTCCTGTTCTCCAAAAACTACTCTCCGCTTGTGTTTTGTTTTTTATTCTTTAATCTTTATAAAAGTTTTAAGTTTTTATAACTAAATCATTTACATGTTTTAAGTTTTATTCTTTAATCTTTATAAATAGTTTTAAGTTTTAAGTTTTTACAAACAAAAACCTGAGTTTGCTTTCAAAACATTGATACAGTCAAACCGGGAGTAACTTATCTGGTTAACTCATCTGTAAAACTCATATAAAGATTTGATTTCGACTATTTTTGTGGTTCTGACTATTTTTGTGGTTCATGAAAAGTATTTTTTATATATTTTAATATTTATTTATTATTAAAAAAATTGATAAAAGAAAAACAGTTTTTACTTTGTGGAAAAATTTGGTTGTTTTCCAAAAAGGTATTTTTTTTATTTTATATTACACTTTTTAAAAGTTGAAGATATTCAAAAATATAATGTTATTTGTTTATTATATCAAATCTAGTTATTAAATTTTTTATTACTATATTTTGTTATGAATTGTTTTATTATTATTTCAATTTTATCCCCTACAATGTGATTCAATTTTATTTTTTTTATTATTTAGATTCTTATTCTATTAATTGTTATTTTTTTTAACTAAATTTTTTTATCTATTTAAATCTGATTTTTATTTTTTTATTATTATTTATTTTATTTGAGATAATTTATAAAATTAAAATATTAAAATTTTGTTTTAATTTTTTTATCTTTTAATTTTTTTACTTGTAAGTTATGTCCTTATTTTTTTTTAATAAACTTGAAAAGAATATTAATAAATTTAAAAATTAAAAATAATTTAATTGTTTTAAATCGTTGAAAGAATAAATCGTGTTTCACGCGTGTAAATCGTTTAAAATAAGATAAAAAATTGTGCGTTCGAAGCACGCGCATGTATTGAAAGTGAAACTTAATCCTCCCACTGGCTCCTCAATGATAAAGGCATGGCTTTAACTTAGGAGAACAAAATGCAATGAATGGCTGCCATTAATGAGACCTTTGCATCTTCTTCATTCATCTCTCTCTTCACCAAATACCTTGTGAGCTATCACAACCAGCCAGTAAATTACTGACATAATATACTGAAAAGTCTATTTTATCCGTTATTATTTAACATTTCCAGCCAAGCTTGCTTCTTAGGCTAATTGAGACACCGTCAAGTATGTGAAAAATTATTTTTTGATTTAAAATTATTTTTTATATATATTTTTTATTTTAATATGATGATATTAAAAATATTTTTTTAAAATATATTATTTTAATATAATTATAATTATAAAACATTTTAAAAATAACCTCAATCATTATTCATACTTAATATATCATATGAATTTATAAAATTAAACTTAAAATCATTATTCATACTTAATATATCATATGAATTTATAAAATTAAACTTAAAATAATATCGTTTTAGTTTTTAATAAAATAATATTATTTTTTAAAAAAATATATACTTTTAAATAAAAAAATTAAAAAAATAAAATTAAAGTTAATCAATCTAGTTTCATCTAAATTGAATCAAGTCGATTAAATTTAATCAAATCAATAAACAGTGAATCATACGATGTTATTTTATTTTAAGTTCAAATTAGTCCTTCACCTTTTGATTTAGTTTAATTGCACCACAAATTGACTCTATATTTTTTATTTAGTGCAATTTAGCCCATATTAAATTACAATTTTAATCCCTAATTTATGCGTCTTTTTCAATTTAATCATTGGTCTCTGATTTATGCAATTTGACTCTCAATTGACCGTTAAACTTTTAATTTTTTTCAATTTCATCTCCGGTGTTTGTTAATTAATCCCCTATAGTTCTGAGTCTTTTACAAAATGTTCCTTGACCGTGAAAGTTTTCAATTTGACCCCTAATTAACCCTAAAATTTTAATTTTCTTGCGATTTTACCCATGATTCCAATCAATTAACTTGGTAAAAAATAAATTTGATCTCCTAAAATTTTAATTTTCTCAATTAAACCTAAATTAGGCTCAAACTTAATGTTACACCAATTAAGCTTAAAACATCAACAATTTCAGTACGTAGAACAAAAAATGAGATCATTTGTGTGTGTGTGTAAAAATAATACCTTCCTTCGTAATGAACTTTCCTCAACTGCCTGCTTCTCTTTTCCTTATTCTATTTTTCAAGAAAGAAGAAGAAAAAAAATACTTGGAAAAGAACTTGAAATTGTCAGCACTAAACAATATATAACTAAAAATATAACCAAAAAAATGGTGAAAATCACTGAGTAAATTAATATTTTTAAAAATTGATTTGAAATCAGTCAATTTTATTTTGAGTTTATTAGATAATTTCAGTATGAAAAATTAAAAAAAAAACAAAATTTGATTGGTTTAATATGATCCTAACCCATAAAAAAAAAGGAATAAAATCAAACTTAAAAACTAAAATCTTTTTATAAATAGTTTTATATTTGGTCTCTTCGTAATCTCATTAGGGGCAAACATTAAATATACCATTAAATTACTTGGGTATTATCGATTTTGCACCCAATTTATTTTTATATCAATTTTATTACTAAATTATTTTGATTTTTCAATTAAGTATTTTTGTTACAATTACCAAAAAATTTTAAGTTTTTTCACAAATTAACATCGTTTATTACCAAAAACAAAGTTTGAATGGAAAAATGGATTGAAAGCCATTAAAATAGATGAAAGTCCTTCATTAATTGTTTTAAAAAATTAAAAGATAAAACTGAATATATATATATATATATATATATATATATTGATGATAATACTAAAACAACTATACATAATTGAGCAATAATTTTAATAATTTTTCTTTAACAATGACAAATTTGAACTGTATAATATTGGGATCCCAAGGACCTAGAAATATTTTTTTTTCCATTGAAAAGTGTAGTTCTTCAAAAAATGGAAATAGAACTAGTTAGTTAACATTATGTTGTTGGTTGGATAAAAAAAATATTAATATAAAAAAATAATGTTTAGATAATGAAAAATTTATTGAATAATTATTAAATTCATTCTGCGAGTCAATCTTTAAATCTTTTGATGATTATTTGTCTAGCTAGGACTTTAAATCAAATTATTTGAGAGTTTTTTTAATATAATTTAATTCATTGAACTTGTATAAGGCAATTTAAAAAAATCGATAAATACATAGTTTGATTTTTAATTGAAGATAAAATTTTCTTTTTAAATATTAAAACAAAGATATATTGAATTGTTCTATATTAATACAGGTTAATCTATCAAACTCGTAATCTATATCATGCACTCCACTTAGCTTAATATTTTTTAGAAAATTATTTTTATTTAATTATATAATAAAAAAATAATACTAGAAAAGAAAGCAAATGCTATTTTTATTTAATTATATAATAAAAAAATGCAACACTTAAATCCTACAACTTGTGTTCGGGTTTTTAAAATCTGTCAGCCTATGCTCCGGGAAAGAGCGTATGAATGGATTTGTATTTTCCTACAAAAGCTGCCATATCAGACATTCAGCTTATGAATGGATTTGTAACCAGCAAGCAGTTAGAGATCTGAGATAGAATCCTTGGAGGCTCTTGTAGCATCATAAAAAAATTAAACACCCCATTAATATACTGTTTATATATATATATATTGATCTTCTTTTGATGATGCTATCCAAATAGCCAACTGCATATCTTGTCGGGTACTCAATTGTAATCTTCTGGAAATAAACAGCATTGCAAGAAACATGACTTGGTGCCCGTTTGGAGAGTCACGGCTTTTGGTGTTTTTTAAGCTTACATGGCTTTTCATCCAAAAACAAAATCCTGAAGTGTTTGGTAAATCACAACCATTGTAAGAATTAATCATGTTTGTTGAGGTTATTTTTACTTTGTCATTTTGGAGCCCAAATTTGCTAATGGGATTGTCGCCATTTAATTAGCTCATGTGTTCGGTGTTTTTTTTTTTTTAAAAAAAATTACCCTATGTTGTGATAATCAAAAGTTTTTAAAAAAATCAGATTAAAAAATTAGAGTGTATTTAGTTAGTGTTTTAGAATAGAATAAACAAATATAGAAGTGATGAAAATGTGTTTGATGGAGACGGCAGAGATGACTATGTAAAATAAATTTGTTTGTAGAATAATTGTTTATATAATTCTTGTATTTTTTTTAAAATATACCTTTTTTATTTCTACTATCTTTACTATTTTAAAATAAAATAGTAACCAAACATTACTTTAATCCTCAGGTTTAATACTCTCCCCCCTCCCCACAGAGAATGAGGCTTGCAGTTTGAACCTCCACTTATTGGAGGCATGGGAAATACATTTCTTATTTTTTCTATCAAGATTTACAAATCAAGATAAAAAAATTTCAAAGAAGATTTTTTTAATCACCTTTCGCGAAATACTCTGCTCAAATATATTTTTATAGGGAGAAATTGAGATTAATATCTTTTAGATATTAATGGAAACAACCTTCACAATTGTAATGCCACCAATCAACCCTATAAGATGATCTTCAATGATTTGACAGAATTCTGTGATATTTGTTGGGTTGGTTGCCATTAATGTGCAACAACCATTGACAATTGCAAGAATGAGCTGGAGTTGCACCAACCATGTGCACTCATCCAAGATGTCAAAGGTTGGCAGCCACCATTGTTGAAGAAGAGCTGGAGTTGGCAGCCACCTTTGTTGAAGAAGAGCTGGAATTGGCAGCCACCATTGTTGACAAAAGAGTTGGAGGAGCTGCCATGGATGCCTATAAATAGAGGCATACGGTTGAGAGCAAAATGAGAGAGTTGAGAGAGGGAAGAGTAGAGCCAAAGATGTGAGAAATGTAGGAGAGAGTGGGCTGCCAAGGCAGCCAGCAGTAGCTGCCATTGCAAAGACCGAAAAGAGAGAAATAGAGTGAGGTTGAGAGTTGCCAAAGAGGGGATAATTCCTCCTCCTCTATTGTTGTAAATCTTGTACTCTCCCTATATAATGCAATGGCTTCTCCCGTGGATGTAGGCGGTTTGCCGAACCACGTTAAATATTGTGTCAGTGTGCTTAGCCTCCTATGAGCAAATATAAGAACATCACCGGTCGGAATTCCCTACAATTGGTATTAGAGCATATGGTTTGAAGTGGTGTTTGATTTTTGCTCAAAAATGAAAGTTGTCAAAATTGTGTTTTGACCATACCACCGTGTAGAGGAGGACGAGACGAGCCCTTACGGTGAAAACGGCGTCAAAATCGGACGTCCGGACATGGCCGCACTCTCCATCACTCTCCGTAAGGCGTCCCCGCCACGCCTGTGACGCGCCCCACGCGTCTTCTTCGCCCGGATGGGCTGCCCCGACCCGAATACCAGTTGACCCGACCCACATGGCTGACCCAGATAATGATGACGTCAGCATGACGTAATAGTGACATCAGCATGCACAGTAGGCATGCCAGGGATGACATCAGCCTGATGTAAGCGTGATGTCAGCATGCACAGTAGGCATGCCATGTCAGCAGCCACATCATCGACCAGTCAGCAGACATGTCAGCATAGTGGGACCAACTGCCACGTCATTAGCCATGAGCCGAGCTGAGTTGAGCCGAGCCGAATGGAGCCGAGCCGAGTTGGAGCCGAGCCGCTAGCCGAAGGATAGGATCCAGCGTAGCTGATCCTATGTGTAACTGGATCTGAGATTGAATCTGAGCCGTTAATCAGGCCAGAATTGTTTTGATCAAAGCTTAGCCGTCTGAAATGCGATTTGGATGATTTCAGACTTGTTTCTAGCTAATTTGATCGTTCCGGATGCAATGGTACGGTCCGATCGTTGAGATTGAGACCGAAAATGGTGGTGGTGAATTAACAAAAAAAGATTGCCCGATCAGGAGGCATCTAAAGGTCATCATGGTGGTCGATGGAGATGAAGAAGAACATGTCACACATGCTTACCCAATTACATGTGTTGAACTGCTAAGTGGAGAGAATTTTAATTGCCTTGAGGGAAGGCAAAATTGGGACACTCTAGACACCCAATCAAGTGGACAATTTGAGGTGGAGAGTGGAAATTTGATGAAGACCAATCTTGACGAATCTAAGAACTGGTAGTCTCGCCAGATGTTGAGAAATCAGGTATAAAACCGGGATACCCCAGATCACTTGTAAAGGAAAGCCGCAACAAAGCTAGCAAATGGTTGTATATACGAAAAGGCAGTACGGTGGATAGATACGTTCTAAGAAGTTCTGTCTAGGAGATTGGGTTTTAAGCGGGACCAGTGTGACCCCTCCAAATCTTTCCTGGGAACTTGCTTAGTTGAAGGATCATCCACACAGTACTATTTTTGTATATGTAACAGTTTGTAATGAAACTGTTGAAGACTAGCAAGATGACGGCACAAAGGAACAGTTGGGTTCCGTATGTTCAAGGATCTGATGGAGTGGTGATTTCTCCAAAGAAGTTAGATTCGGTGACTGTAATTTCTCGAAGGGAGAATTAATGAAGACCCTGATAATGGAAGAGAAATACAGCAAGGGTATAAAGATTGGCACCCTATTTTGACTTGGACAGGTGTTATGACAGGATGAGCTGCTGTCAAATATAAGCAAGGAATAAGGAGAAATCTGGAGAACCGAAATTGCACAAGAGCACACAGAGATTGTGCAGGAGTACCCGAAGGATCCAACGAGGTACTGTAATGAGACAACAGATGCAAGGAGAAGAAGAGTTCCCAGATGAAGCTCAGAGCAGAGACTGTGTGAAAAGTTGTACAACAGGAAGTCTCTTGTGCTCTTGATAAAGGCAACAGGCGAGGACCTTTCCAATGCATGCAAGGATGGAAAGATGAGTTGTTGCAGAAGCACCTAATTAAAGGGGTGCGACCGCCGATGAAAGGCGAAGACACCAAAGAGAGTTGGTGTGGGTGGAGCTATCAAGCAGAAAGGCATAGAAGCTCCAAACATAGAAAATGAGATGGAGGATTGCGAAGAGTGCACCACAACTCTCTCTTTCTATGTGATCAGTGGCAGTGATCTCTCCCAAGTCCACATGGTGGTAGAGAATCTTGGAGCCACTGGAGACATCCCCGATGAAGGAGGATGTGACCGCTTCATGACGGACGGAGACACCTCAGGCAGAAGGTGTGTGTGAAAAGTTGTACAACAGGAAGTCTCTTGTGCTCTTGATAAAGGCAACAGGCGAGGACCTTTCCAATGCATGCAAGGATGGAAAGATGAGTTGTTGCAGAAGCACCTAATTAAAGGGGTGCGACCGCCGATGAAAGGCGAAGACACCAAAGAGAGTTGGTGTGGGTGGAGCTATCAAGCAGAAAGGCATAGAAGCTCCAAACATAGAAAATGAGATGGAGGATTGCGAAGAGTGCACCACAACTCTCTCTTTCTATGTGATCAGTGGCAGTGATCTCTCCCAAGTCCACATGGTGGTAGAGAATCTTGGAGCCACTGGAGACATCCCCGATGAAGGAGGATGTGACCGCTTCATGACGGACGGAGACACCTCAGGCAGAAGGTGTGTGGGCCATGAAACGAGCCCAAATACACACCGCCGCATGACGACAGGCGGAGACACCTCGGATGGAAGGTGTGCGGACCATGATATGAGTCCAAGTTCAGACCGTCTCATGACGACAGGCGGAGACACCTCAGGAGAAGGTGTGAGGACCATGATATGAGTCCAAGTTCAGACCGTCTCATGACGACAGGCGGAGACACCTCGGATGGAAGGTGTGAGGACCATGATATGAGTCCAAGTTCAGACCGTCTCATGATGACAGGCAGAGACACCTCAGGAGAAGGTGTGAGGACCATGATATGAGTCCAAGTTCAGACCGTCTCATGACGACAGGCGGAGACACCTCAGGAGAAGGTGTGAGGACCATGACATGAGTCCAAGTTCAGACCGTCTCATGACGACAGGCGGAGACACCTCAGATGGAAGGTGTGAGGACCATGATATGAGTCCAAGTTCAGACCGTCTCATGACGACAGGCGGAGACACCTCAGATGGAAGGTGTGAGGACCATGATATGAGTCCAAGTTCAGACCGTCTCATGAAGACAGGTGGAGACACCTCAGGAGAAGGTGTGAGGGCCGCGAAAGGAGCCCCATTTCAGACCGCCGCATGACGACGAGCGGAGACACCTGAGGAGAAGGTGTATGGGCCACGATATGAGCCCAGTTCAGAACAACCCCAGAGCCAATGTGATGGCTAGATATGAGTGGACAGGTGTATAGTCAATGAAGTGGCTATGATGAGTATGGAGACAAATGCAGGATTGACTTTCATGGATATTGCCCCCATGCTAAAGATCAATGAGCTAGAAGACATTTGCCTTGGACAATAAGTGGATGACTTGTGGAGCATTAAGACGCGGCTGCTATGAAGAAGCAGAAGGGCATGCGCAGGTTCCGGGAACAAGTTGACTCTTGTCAAGGTGGTGAGCTCGGTAATGGCATTGTAATACTTAGAGTATGAAGACGGAGATGGATCAACCTTTAATGGGCTGTCCTCATGGTTTAAGGTGGAGAGCCACCTGGACTCTTGAGACTAAGAGCGGGAGACTCACGGAGAAGTAAGGCGTGGTTCCTAGGGAGGAACAGAGGGCAGACGCAACTCCGGGATGAGTAGACTCTTGGAAGAGTGGTGAGCTTGTGATCACATTAAAATACTCAATGATTGTCACACTTGAAAATATCCGTTTGAGGGGGTGTTGTAAGCCTTGGTGTAAGGCTTGATAAATCATTCCGGGCCAAGCATGATTGATATGCTTGAAGGGGGATGTTGTTCCAGAGACAAGCGTTAAACACTCTTCAGATGAGATATGACAAACCATCTGGTTGAAGTGATCCTTTGGAGTGAGCGAAGGGGTGCTTGGATGACTCTGGTGATTGAAAGGTTTGGCAAGTACCTGGAAACTTGGCCAAAGACGCTCTCGGAATGGTAAGCTTGGAAGAGCTGCAAGATGCAAGCCTGTGCTGAAGAAACAAGAGGACAGTTGCCCCACATGAATGGCAAAGGGGGTGATTGTTGGGTTGGTTGCCATTAATGTGCAACAACCA
>JACEGQ020000125.1:0-25000 GCA_015852605.2 Populus deltoides | reverse complement strand
GGTTCCGGACCTCGCCTCGCTCTTGTGACATGCTATCTTTCCCCTCTTTATTTCCAAGTAAAGGGTGAGTCCCATCGCGTCGGTTTGTGGATCGCGGTCTCACGCACTAATCCCTACAGTGCCCGTAGTAGGCCGGCCGCCTTACCTAAACCAATCATCATATCGGCCCCTAAGCCCCATTGCTGGAAAGGCTCGGCTTCAAAACCGTGCGTGGAGCTTCCGCCTCATACGGCTCCTCTAGGGATAGGGATGGAGGTAGGCCCAAGTCCGGCTTGTGCGGTTAAGGTTGTTGTACACGATTTCATAAAAAAAGAAAGAATTGGGAGTTGGCGCTGCTTGCTTGCTTACCAAGCGATCCCCGCCTTTTCACTCCTCGACATCTCCAAGAGGGGTCTTGATCCGCGCCCGGGGAGAAGATTAACCTTATCTTATCCCCGGCAGGGATTATAGGAAGAAAGAATTACCTATGTTTCCCCGATCCCGGTTGAATTGCTCCCAATTCTCTTGTTGGAGAATGGGAAGTCTTTCTCGGAAGGCTCGTCTTCGAGCTCCGGGTCTCCTCGAGCGGCCCCGTATAGTTGGGTCGACCACGCCCTGAGCCTCGACTTCCGCTCGTTCTTGGGCATCTTCCTCTCGTCTAACCTCATCCAGGCCCGGCATTCATTGATTCGCTCAATAATTTGGTCAATGCGCTCCCCTAAAACCCTCACTTCCTCTAAGTTGGCCCGAACTTCGGTCCGGAGTGGTGGGGGTCTACTCTCCAAAATTTCGAGGTCCCCTGTTTGCCTCTTCAAGTTGGTCCATTAGTAAGGAAAGCATCGGGTTAGGACTCGGTGTCGTTAAGGTCGACCGGTTGATTTGCAACAGCGCGCATGCGCAAGACGTTGTCCGGGCCGGGTGCGCTTCCATAGGATTCGAAAGCGCAGAGCACCCATGCGCATCTCCGATGGAGAGACCATTTGATCCCCCCCAAAAAAAGAATAAGGAAGAGCTCTGCAAATCCTAATTTAGACAAGAGGGCGGGCTCCGGTGGAGATTAGAGCCTTGAAAGTAAGGCCTGAAAGAAATTCCGTCCCATCCCACCAAATAAGAATAGAGACATAATAGGAAGAAATGAGATAAAAACTAGAACCATAGTAGTAAACCGGGAAAAAACGAGCCATGATACGATCGAGAACTACTTTCGTATCGACCGCGCGGTTGTTCCTATTTAATTTTCCCCTTTCTTGAAAGCACTCATCGAAGTTACTTACGGAATCTCAAATCTCTCGACGCCAAGAATTATGTGTCCAGTCGATTAGAGGTTCGGTTTCCTTCTCCAACCACCTTTTAGCGTTACGGGCCCTCAAAAAGAAACCCAAATCAAAAAAGAAAGAAGAGAAATTTGGACATGTTTCCCGAGAGAGGTCGCCTTCTCTCGGGCCGCGATCTTCTACTTCTAGTCGATCGCTCTATGACGGGCTTCCTTATTTCATGGGCTCTGCTCACTCGCCTACGAAAACAAAATGCATTAAGATTTAAAACCGAAACTTGTCAAAAAAAAATGGAAATAGTGAATCAAGATTAGCGCGACGAAAGAATTGTCCTTGTCGAATCGTCATATCCCGCCCATATCTATTCTAATTGATTCGAAATCTTAGTCGTTCGTTTTCTACCCTCGGACGGGCTACTTTCCTCCTTTCAAAATGAAATTGCCAATACCGCTCTTCTTGGGCTCGCCTTCTCTCCTCCTGTTGGGCGAAGCTTCGACGATTCTTTGACGTTCTTGCTCCAACTCCAGATTCGGCGCCTCCGTATCTCATCCGTTACCCGATTCCAACCGAGGGGGGCTCTGCTCCGGGGCATTTAAGTCGATGTCGAGAGGAGGTCGTTTGAAGAGCCGCCCCCCTCACGAGCTTGATGCGGCGTAACCTTCTTCTCCGACATCATCATGTTCCCTAGAGTGAGGTCTCCACAAAAAAGAAAAAGTTCTATCATCCCATGCGACCTTAATAAAGACATCACTTTCCCTAGCAACATTGATTTCATTTTCCAAAGAAAGAGATCCAAATCCACCTCGATTAGTAAACAGAGACAATAAGAGAGACCGAGAAAGGTCAAAATGAAAAGAAAGAAAAGACTCAATCTATGAAAGATCGAAGTAAGCTGCCGCTTAAAATGTGAAATATTTAAGTTAAGAGGATCCGTTTCGGGAACGTGGAATGTAAGAGAAATTCAAATGTTATAACTCCAAGACGTCGGGAACCATCGGAAAAAGAAAGACTACCCTCCAAGAAATTGTATAACTTGGAGAAAGTATTCACTTTGTGTCCTCGAGAAAGAAGATCACAATAAATATTGTGTATGTGTAGAAGGCTCACTCTTGCTTCTCCAAGTGCGCTTACCTCTTGGAGATTGACTCCTGTTGGTAAGTTCACATCCTCGGTAGTCTCTCTATAGACTCTCAAAAAGAATTGAGAGTTGGTCAACGATTTTCTCTTTAACAACATCTATCGTTAGATCGGTTACCTTTGTTTCCATATTTTGACTATTTATTTGATGGATCATTTGGCCAGACCTAACGGCTACAAGAATAGCTACAGCAGAGCCAAACCCATCCTAGAAACGAAATCAGCAACGAGTTGATCCATAACATAACGAGTATTAGATTGAAGTTCTCTTAAAGAAGACCGCCAACTCGTATCCCGAAGATACAAGACAAGCAAAGCGCCCGGTCCTCTTCTCTTGTGTCGAAGTGTGGTGAGGCCTCACGAATGGAGTGGGAAATTGGGGAAAAAGCGAAACGGAACTAACGGAGATCACGGTATACTCCGTGCTTGCGAAACGGCCAATACAATACCACGTCTTATTGAGGCCATGAAGACGGACAGCGCTTGCCTTGCCTCTTGCCTATATTATATTTATATATAGGGTAGGGTTCTTTTCGATCTTGTACCCAGATAACCTAACACCAACCCAATCTCGACAAAGAAAGTGAACTTTGGGAGAGATCTATGCTACACTTGCATCCTCGCATAAAAGAAAGGACTCAAGGGTTCATAAGGTATAGTAAAGGTTAAGGTCTTTACCGACCGGATCGGATCGAATAGAGCCCTATTCTATCGAGCTCTTGTAGGTGCGCCAAGTTTACTCACCTACTATATTTCTTAGTTTGATTTTTGAAGAAGTTTTCAATCTAGTTTATAAACTAAAATGTAACGATAACCTACATAGGACCTTTTTGTTTAGGATTTTTTAACCGGTTTTTCTTTCCTCTTATCAATTCAATTGTGTAAATGAAATGAAATTTCAAAACAAGCGAAAAACACGTTTTTGGAAAAGGAAGAGCAATTGAGAGAGAACCACATGCGAACACATAGAGAACTCTTGTATGTATAGAAGATTGGAAGCTCACTTTAAGTCAAGAAGGGTAGGGGAGTCGCTGCGCCTACAATCTCGACGCTTGTGGTTAAAAGGTTTTTCTTTTTTCACGCATCTATTAAGAAAGGCGTAATCCACACTTTTATCATTTTAAAATGCCCAAGAGGCCTGGTTCTGTTCAGCATGAGGAGATAAGGATAGAAGTTATGAAATTGTTATCACACTTATCCATCTTATCGAGCCAACAAGATATAGGAGCAGTCCACCAAATATTTGAAAGAGTCCCCGAGGCACAAAAAAAATGATTCAATTCAATCTTTTAAGCTATCTATCAACAACAGAGGGGCTGCTCATAGTCAAAAGCTACTAGATTAGATGGATTCCAACCGAACTTAAACTTCTACTTGGTTGATAGATTCAGGGGTAGTGCTGGAATATAATTAAGGACGACCTCCATCTCCATATGGTAATTGAAGTCGAACAGGAGCAAACCGGATGCAATTCAATCCTTCTTCCCGGCAATGATTCCCAAAAAAGCAAAACCTCACTAGACCGAGGCCCATTGCTATGGGGACTACAATTGTATAAGAGAATGACTAAGGTAATTGCCAATAGATTGAAAGACACGCCGGCTCTTTAACTTTAAAAAGGGCGCCCTCTAATCTCATTTGGATAGGAAGAGATATTGATGATTATCCCAAGGAGGCTTACTAGTCACTGATAGATCGGTGAGCCAGCCATGATCACTAAACTCGCCAAACCGGGCATATGATAATGTTAATCATAGGTTTCTATATGCGACGGGAAAATGGGATTTGCAGAGTAGGATACGAAAGTTTTTTTATATACAATGAATAGCACCTATGATCCATGGACGACCATGGGGTTCATAAGAGGAACCAAACAAAGGTCCGCAACAAAGGCTGTCCCCTCTCTCCATATCTCTACTACTGGTTGCGGATGACACTCGTAATAATAACAAAGCCGATAGAGAGACTTTTCGAGGCTTCAAAACTGGACAAGACTTTTTTTGACTTTGGTCATGTTAAAACCCCGCACACGACGGCGGAGACTAATACAACTGGTATTCAAAGAAGGATTAANAGACGATCTATGGACTTACTTGGCTTGGTCCCGGTTTATAGGCATTAAAGAAATCTATAACTAGTTGGAAAGGGCGCAAAGAAAGCGAGGAAAAAATGCAATCAAAAAGAAGCCTGCCTTAGTCTCAAATAGGGCTTAGCCTCAATGGCGACCAACTACCAAATGCGGAATGACGGTCGTGAGCCGGTCCTTATGGAATTCCTAGGCGTGAAGGTGGACAAGGTGGCGGGAAGCCTCTTTATATGGCGTAGCCCTTCGAGTGAAGCATTCGATTATGCGTGTGCCGGCCGCTCATCCTTAAAGTAAAGGCCGGGTTGAGAAGGAAGAGAGAAAACTTCCTCATTTTAGAAGGCTATATCAACCGGGAGCCTGTCAAGGCCGAGGAGGCCCGCTACCGTGCTAACCCCCTTCCCCAAGGCTAGCTTGCTTTGCTTGCTTCGTATCCGGTTTGGAGCCATCGTCGCAGCTTTAGGTTTTAGCATGCCTTGGCGAGTTTTTGCTCTTTCTTGGTAGCGTAGTTCCGTCTCCCTTTGCTTATCTAGCTTTATGTTTACGGTTGCCCCGAAGAGCTTTTATGCAACGGGTGTCAAACTACCCTTCCTCCAAGATGGAAGTTTCGCTCCAGAAAATTAGATATTTAGGAAAAGCCATTGGAACCGAGTATAATAGCCCCTATAAGGACTCAGAGCCCTTTTGGAACTTCTTCCCGCCTACGCCTAGAAGAAAGGCTTTCTTCGATCTGTTGTTACGGATGCCCATTCAAATCATTCCCCTGGTGGATTGATTTGGCTATTGCTTGTCAGCCTCTTTTGGCTTTGGAACATTCATTTACTACTTTTTCCTCCCACATCCCGACAACACTGTTTTATGGCACCGGGCTAGCTCATGAAGAAGTCGAATCGGAGTTGTCCGGAATCGAGATCTCCTCGAGCACTCCAGCCTTCCTTCGCCCGGAATGGTGACAGTTGTTGCTCGCCTTGCGGAGCTTTGCTTTGAGTCCTTTCCTCCCTAGATCTGACCTCGCCCAAAGGAAGGTGTAGGTAGCATAGCGAGATGCTTCACGCAATTGCGCGAAAGACTACCTAAGCTCAAGCAACAGATACTACCACATACGGAGAAGAAGCTATAGCTCGAGCTATAGCGCTTATTAGGAATTGTCCAATTCAATGAATTCGGTCGTCGAGGGGAGAGTCACGAAGGGCTATTCTTCGATTGGGTATGATTCAACTTTAACCTTCCCAAAGGGATCAATGGTATACCGAACGAACGGAAATTGCTCAAGTTTAGTTTCGTTAGGGACCCGGGTCTACGTCCACTTTAGAGGTGGGCCTTGGCTCGATTCCAAGTCATGAGAGAGGGGCGGTATCCTAATCTTTCTTTTCTCCTAGGATCGAGACCATTTCGCTCTTCCCGCCTAAATAAAGAAAGAAAGGTCTTTCTCCCATTTCCCTAGTCGAAGAATTGCTCTATAGCCGAGCTCTCAAGAGTCTTTTCTACCATAATCGTTCTTTCCTTCTTCATCCTATCTCCCTAGAGCGATCGGTGGCATCTCCCGCATAGGAGTGAGTGTCGATTAGAGGCCTCTTTAGTGCGTGCACGAAATCTCCGTGACTTTTTGCACCAAGATGCTATCTTTGTCTATGCCTAAGATAAGAGGTTTTCTATCTCCGATGGAAATCACACTAGAGGAGTGGCAAGCGCTCTTCTTAAATAAGATATTGTTTCAGTTGCGGTTGCTCATTCTTTATCTGGAGTACGCAGGATTAAAAACCTATGAACTAACACCCGATTATATGAATGAAATCGGTTGCAAAGAGGGGCCATTCAATAACAAGCCTTTTTTGTACATAATCACTTGCTTGTTGAATAGGGTTAAGTTGATTCAAATATCTTAAGAGAACCCCAACAGCCGACGAGCTCTTTCTCGTAATCAAGTCGGCAAATGCCCGCAAGAAACCCATTTATTTATCTATTTATCGTCTAGATGGGGTAGGTGTGAAGTCTACCTTCGTACAAGATCCAATCTCGATTATGTTTTCGCGAAGTATCTACTCGTTACGGAATCTTAAGTATCAAAGTAATAGATGTTATGTTAGAACTCGGCGTTCGGGCAACCCGGGATCAACTTTCGAAAAAAGGGGGCATCTATGTCCATCCTTGACGGACCAACACCCGCCTTTGGGACGTACTAGAGTCATGTCTTTCTTTCCCGGTCACTCTTGGTTATATTGAGATTTCCCCTGCTTTCTCTTAATGGGAGGAGTGTGCCCCGTTCTTCTCTATCCGGTCTCCTTCTCCTCGAGCATGGGGCATTTCCTAGTTACCGAATCCTACTCTTCCGCTCTCGCTCTTCTTTCTACAGTACGAGTAGCATCCTATTAGAGGGGGTCCTCCCACCGCACTGGGAGTTAGTTTATTACGTGCAAGAAGACAGAGAGTGGCCTTGAAGTGTGCTTCTTGTTCTTTTTCTTCCCTTGGCTCCATTCCATCCTTTATAAAGTACAGTCCCAGTCCGCCCTTTCCTTTGAATATGAGCTCTTAGATTGATATCGCATAGCTTCGTAATTAAACTTCTCGCACATCCGCTCTCGGCGAGAGCTTGAGATGCATTGCTTGGGTCTTCATTGCGCACTAGTCTAGCACTCTCTCTTCGGTGTGAATAAGAAAGCGTCCAGTGATGGACCTGTGGCTAGCTTGCTGAATCGCCTCCTCGTCTTCGCTAATCTTCTTCCCGCTAACTCATTTCTCTTTCGACCGGAACTCCTTAATCGGTTAATCCGGAAGTTCCCGCAGTTCTTCCTTCTAAGAGGGTTGGCGCAAACAAAAGCAAGCAGATATTGAAACTAATAGCAAAGAAGGCTAGGCTCCTCGACCCGGATTCTCTCCGATCTTCTACCGTAATTGGCTAATCTCGATGAAAGAGCAGTAACTACATAAGGCAGCTTTCCCCGCTCTGTCTTGTCTCGATCTTGAGAAGGGCTGGTGCTAGAATACTAATTACTATTGCAGCTCTCGGGTCTACTCTCCCTTCCACTCCAGCCTTACCTTAAAGGCCCGGTTTCGTCTCGTAAGCGAGCTCTACTATATATAATATAGATATCGCCCTCTGCTGTTAGCGCTTTCGTTTGGTTGTCCTTTACGCTTTGTTCTTTCCATTCAAGCAATCCCGCTTTTTCGAGCTTTATTGGGTCTAGGTCTAGTTGAGACCGAAGTCAATGCCCCTATTGTAAGGAAAATGGCGAGAATCATCTTATAGAAGTAGTGCTCCTGATTGTCGCTCTGCGGTAAGAAGATTTCTCGCGCCATCTTCCTAGTTGATCCTTTATCGATCCGGGATGCCAGCCTTTAAAGTAATTGGTTCGGTTCCTCGGCCCGGCATAAATGCGGTGCCGGTCATTCCCATCGAGACGGGTGAGGGGTCGAGATCCGTTATTAATGAATGTCTCCTCCGGCCGCTTCTTTTGGGGATTGCCCTTCTATCTCCGGGAGATTGCTGCCTTCCTCGCTCGTGGGGAAGTCTATTCCCTCTCAATCAATGCCCGGAAGGGAACTATGAGAAAGGCACTTCAAGAATACATACATCCGGAGATAGGCCATTTAGATAGACCGATTCCAATAGGCGTCCCGCAAACTACCGGGAAGCCGACTACATAGGTAGGGGGCGTGCTGACATGCTTGACTTTCTCAATTAAGGAGGTCCGCTAGCTGCTTGAGCCATAAAGACTTCTTCATTCAACGGATTTCATTCATTCATTCACTGGCTTTCCTCTCTAAGAAGTCAGGTCGATCCAAAGCCATTGCTTGAAGCGATTTCCTTGACCGAAGTCTGCTACCGAAGCAGGATTGCTTGACACACAAGCATACCAACCCGAGGGAAGGTCAATAAGGATGGTGGTCGATCAAGCTATTCTATTAAGAAGTAGGAATCCGCTTCTCCATGCCCTTCCATTTTCAAGGGGTAGGCCCTTCGCGGCACACAAACAAGATTTTCTTTTGTCACTGGCGCATTCGGTAGCCCCTTCTAGTGCGCGTACTAAGACTAAGGCTACAGCTCACTTCTTCCTCTTTCTTCTCTTATGCAATATCGAGTTAGCGTCTCAAAGAGCTTACTCTGAATGGGAAACTTCTTCTTCCCCAACTAACCCTCTGTGTGCACGTTCCACAAAAGAGAAAGACTTTGTTCATTGAGTGGGCTCTCTGGCTGTTGAAAGAGTAGAGGCTCTTATCTTTCTTTATAGGCGGCATGGCATATAAACGAATGTCGATTGGTCTAATTCGAAGAAATAACATAACTGGTTCGGTATAATAGGTCAACATAGGCAAGATAGGTTAGTCCTAAAGCACTCACTCTGATCCCCGACCAGTTCAGCTTGAATTGGAAGCCTAATAGAAAAAGCCGGTTGGAGGCAGTTTGGAGTACAAAAGAGTTTAAGTACTCACAGGTTCAAATAGTGACTTCGGGACAGAGATAGTGAATCCTTTTTCTTCGGAAAGGAAAGGACTCAGCATCCACAGCTCCGCCCGGCCTTTCCCAACCAGGAGAGCTTGAAGAGGACATATGGCCCAGGATCGAAGAAGCAACAAGGGAGAGATTCCACCGATTAGCCTTACCCGATGACCGTTAGCAGGAGTTGACAGGGGAAAGTACTTAATTACGGAAAGCGGTAAACAAAGCAAACAAGAGATGAACGCGTTACCATAAAACCAATACAGCAGGACGAGAGATTCACCGAAGCCATAAAGAGCAGCTTAACTTTAACTAAGAGATGCTAGTCCCCTATAGAGCTAGCAGCTAGAGGGAAGGCGGATAGGCCATAGACCGCAGGAAAAGCTACCCCAGACACTGAAGACTTATACGGCAGGGCAGGAGTTGAATTAAAGAATCGTACTGCAACTGCTGAAGAGAGATCAGAGCTAGTACTAGAGGAAGCGATAGCCCCACTACTCTTAGTGACTGGCTACTTTACTACGCCATTTTTCGCATCGAAGACATACAAGCGCACTCTCTCTGGGCCATCCGTGGGGCTTCCTCCGCTATGAAGCATAAGGAACTGCCTTCATGCGCTCTTTCTACTGGATTTGGATGAGTACCTTAGCTCTACCCCGAACTGAACTCCCCCCTCACCGAATCAAATATACCTAGCACAAACAGGTCTCATTTCAGCTGGGGCATAGCCCTTATCCTTCAAAAGCTCGGTAAAGACTCTTTTCGCATCGTTGCCGTAGCCTATTTCACACCCGCAGAAAAAGGAAAGATCATATCATAGAATATAGAAAACGGGTTCCTATCAAAGATGGACCCTGTCGGAAGGTGATGGTCTTCGGTAGCTATAGGGTGAAGGTCTTTCTGCGGGAGCAAGGCGGTTCGTGGTCGCCGCTGATAATCCTTAAGTCAAACATGAAAATAGGTAAGGATCGGCACGCAACCGATTCACTTTATTGCATTTCGCTCATTCTTATGTACTCCTAATAGACACCATTGGACCGGTCGGGGACACTATCGCCTCCCCTCCCCTCGTGCAGTTTGAGTCTATTTGTTCAAGCTCAAGTTCTTCTGTTCAAATAATATATTATTATTTGGAGTTTGAGCTTTTGACCCCTATTCATTATCACTAACTTGGGCTTAGCTTGAGCTTCTAATTACTTATTGGTCTTTGTCAAGAAGCAAGCTACCTCCCTCAGTCGAAGTCACTCCAGTTATTGCTAGCCCGGGCTTCCATTATGATTACTATACCACGGGTCTTACTTAGTATAATATATAGTATACGAGTGTTGGATGATTTGATGATTCTTACCTCCTGGGTCGGGCAAGAACCCTGCTCGCATGATGTGCTCCTTACCCTATTTGCTTCGTTCCCGAAACCACCGAGTTATTTGATCATAGAAAGAGGCCCGTCCTATCATCGCATGCGATAAAAGATGAAACAATAATAATTCAATTGATTCCACCTTGTTGGGCTTTCTTTCAGTTAGGGACTGGACCTCCACTTTGTTCTTCAGAGAGATCCCGTCTTCCCTCTGCTGGACAAGACTCTGCATGGGATGAAATTAACTTGTAGTGATCTATGCGCTTATGCGACCGACTCTTTCGCTCTTAGCTTTACCACGTGTAGGCGGGGAGCTTTACAAACCCCGGATAGGGCTTTGCAAAAGTCTTTCTCCAAAAAGAATAGATAGGACTATTTATAATAATGAATGCTCCACCGCGATTCGAGGGTCGATCGAAGAAGTTCTTTGTTCGTACTCATGCTAGGTCATCGGCTAGTAAGGACTCTTCTCGACGAAGCAAAAAGGTATGCATTTGGTTCCGTCACCCTTATAACTTGAACAGAAAGGTATCGCTTATCAAAGAAGGGGGTTGGACCGCTTTGCTTGGGGCACCCAAACCCAAGACCAACGCTTTCTTAATTGGGATCGCCGATCCAATGCAATGGTAAAGGTAGTGACTCGGGGTTGATGGGGGATTTGGCCCAATAATCTAATTCCTTAGATCTTGGTTTCGAAATCGAGGCCATAACAAGGACTTTGTAACAGGAATGCGACCCTCGGTTAAGCGCGCTTTCCTATTTGTTCTTAGAAATAAAGTTACAGGGGCTAGTTTTCCTGTTTGGATGATTCTGAATCAACTACTTTGATCAGCCCAACTGCACTCCGGTGTTACCCTTTGCGCATTAGCGAGCCCCTCTCTTAATGGTGTAAATGCCCAATGCAGCTTTTCTCCTAATGGAAATGTCAAATGAGCATCTTCGCAGATTCCTCGAGGCTCATCTTTGAAGAAAGTTTCCGGGAACAATGTTGTATGTAACCGGGATCTATAATCTATAGGATACCAACCTCCCCCAAAAAAAAGCCATGCAGTAGCTCTCCTCTATATGGTTCACCTTCGAATTGGAGCTTTTTTTAATGGAAAGGGTTCTTTTCGTGCTATCGGAGAGGGGTCGAACCCTTAACTTATTTTATTATGTTGTACATAAATAGAATCTATTTATGTTATGTAATATTAGAAAGAAAAAGGTGGTCGTTACATTAATGGGACCAAATGAGTAACTTTTATACTCGATTCCTCTTTGAGGGGTTGATTTTGAATGACTTTCCGATTTCGCCCGGATTACCTCCACTCCCTTGATTCGAGTCGGAGCCCCTGTTCTTATTCGAAGGTCTTTGCTTACGCCGCGCTTCCCCCTCCTTTGGTCAAGGTCTGGCGGAATAACCGACGATTGAAAGGTAAACGGGAGAATGAAATGGGGAGGTTGGAGGGTCCGCTTTACCGGAAATTGAGTATTGGAAGGAAATGAAAGGCTTTTACTAAGACCACCGAGCGAATGAAGAAGAGAAAGGTTTTGTTTGAAGCGGATTTGATCAAGGGAGAGGAGGCGAAGGTACTACTGAACAATGGTTGTGGGTCAGACGAGGGCTTTCCCCGAATGACAAGGGAAATCTCTATCAACTACGGAAATGAAGAGTGAACGATGGCTTGGATTTCATGATGGCTTAGGCTAAAAGGGAAAGGGCTTTGGTTGGCCATCGCCCTTTGGTTTGGGCTCTTTCAAGACAACTCCTTCCGTTCGAGACTAGTTGCTTTGCCAAAGACCGTGGATTTAACTACTCCTCCCTCACCAAAGGGACCCTTCTTCCGATTAGGCGCCGATACCGGATTCATTCCAAAGAGGGGATTGCTCCTTTACTTTAGGTTTAGGTATCGATGAGGTATTTCCTGTAATTGCGGGGGGCTCGATAGCGAAGAAGGAAAATGAGCCCTAGAATCTATCTCATGAAGCTCCGAGACCGGTTCCTCTAGGGAGCAATTACTTTTAACTACAATATTCCTACTGAAACGAGACGGAGGGATTAGACACCGACGCCATCGACCGGGTCGGGCACGAAGGAGGAAAGGAGACTATACCACGCCTTGAGATCGGAAGGAGCCTCCGGCGGCCGGTTGACGACCCGGATAAAATAGAGTGAAGGGAGTTCATAGAATCTCCCGAGTCCGAGGCGTCTCTAGCCCTTATGTAGTAAGGTCCCCCCACGGAAGTCAACGAGTTTGATGCCCTTTTTTTCGAGCCCTTGAAAAGGTCATGTTTAAATAGTTCCAAGTCCGCAGTCCAAGGGTGAGTAGCTCGGAATCATATAAGGGTCGTAGGAACGGTTCACCCATAAAGGGAAAATGAATGTCGAGAAGATGTTGGCCCTATCGGAGAAAAAAGCCCCTCTCTTCTTACCAAGTGTTGAGTGCCTGGTTTAGTCAAACCAAGGAAAGAGAACCTCAAGCCTTTCTCTCGGAGATCGGTCATACTTGTCTAGCTTGATGTCGTCCTTTTACCGCCCCTTTATTCGAAAAGGAGGATTTTCTTTATGATGCTTGATTCAATGGTTTGTGGGTGGTCTTGGTACCTCATTGAGTCGTGGTCGGTCGCTTTAGCCAACCTGCTAGCTAGTCAAGAGTATTTGATGACTTTGATTTCGCCTCGCATCCGTCATACTCGATAGGAAGCGGGCGAGGGTCTTTCATTCGAGAAAAAGGGATGTTCAGTGGCCGGCCTTTCGCAGCTTTCTAAAGGAGATAATTGAAGAAAGTTCTAGCCCGAGAGAAAAGAAAGATCAGATTTGCGTTGATTTTTCCAACAAAACTAAGTACTTTTTGGTCTTTATCATTCGTAAGACTCGGTCTCCCACACTCGACTTCAATGATGGGAACAACCTCCGCACTCCGGCCTCCAACGAACAACTGTTCTCCGCCTTACTATACTATATATTTATCATAGAATAGGCGGCGAAAGCGCCACAACATATATATATCTTGTTCCGTGCTATTGAGAGATAGGGGACAAAACGCCCTTAGACCTATACCGGCGGGGAGCAATGGATACACTTCGGAGATAGGAAAAAGGTTCACAAAAATGAAGAATCAAAGCATGTAGTTGGGAATGGAATGCTACTGAGGTCAAATCCAGAGTGAAAAGGCGATGGCGCTTGCCGTAGAAAGAGATTAGACCGGTTTGGTACTCCAACTACCTATGAGAAAAAGTTTTCAAGACAAATCCGTGAGTCTAGTCATGCTTGCTTCAAAAGAATCCTCCGGGTCTTTTCTTCCTATCCCGGTTCTCTCGAACCGGTGAAATCCTATGTTCATAAGCACACTTAGCCTTTCAATAATATCCAACCATTTAAAGAAAGTTTTAGACATAATTAACTACACTTACTAGTCGTTGGGCTTTTGCACCGTGCTACTTAAGGAGTCATTATGAATACTCATGTAACATTTGACTCGCCTATTGCGTAGCTATAACACTACACGGGGCGTCCAAGATGCTAACTTTGGAATCTTAGTCACCGAGGTTAAGGGTTAACCTAACCAAAAGGAACTAAGACGACGTAAACATAATCATAGATCACTGCTGATTATGTCGCTGTCTAGACACAACTTAAACAACACTCCATTCGGGGCGCTCGGACGTGTGGGAGAGCAATCTCCCCACCCTCACTCACTCGGTATCAACGAAAATCTTGAATGGTGCCTAAAAGTAAAAAAAGGGACAAGGAACGAGTAGAAAAACAATTCGAATTGGAAGGAAGGATTCAATCCATCGTAGAAAACTCCGGTCTTGCGGATGCATAGCGTCGTAGCATTCTTGGAGACGGGTGAGAGTCGGAATGAGCTTAGTCAAGACCGACTCCTATTCATATTCTTCCTACTTGCTTTCCTATTCCGGATGGCTTTACTTACATGGGTGTCTTGACTTGACCCGAGGAGATCCGATTGCTTGTGCTTATGTACCGTTCCTATTGCTTGCTTTACTATTCGATTCCGATTTCTATTTCTATTGGCAACTGGAAAAGAAAAGCCTTTCGTTATCTTAAATCGACTAGTAACGCGATGTCTTCCCATAAAAAACAACGTCCCAGACCGGGGTCATAACAAGCGATTTTCAGAACGGAATCGGCCAATGCCAAGACACTTTTCATTTGACGCGGATCCGGTTTTTGCACCTTTTGTGATTTCGATAGGCATCGCACCCTCACCTCGTGATCGGGATCGAGGGGCTTGTTTGAGCGCCGCGCTAGGGGCACCACAGAACGGAGAGTGTCACGAGCGCCCCTTTGCTTTGTTTGAGCGTTTTTTCTTTGTTCGCCGCATAGTGATTGTGCTCCTCTTCCTTCGCTGCTTTCACACCGGGGATAGAAGATAAGGTAGGCTAAGCCGGAAAGAGAGAGCAGTTGGTTCTATAATTGAAATAATGGAAATGCTCAGTCGTGAGCTTCATCTAGCGATGTCGAGCTTTGCTCGCGATTCGACCGGAACTAAAGACCGAATGAAAGTTCGGAGCTCGCTACTGCTATCTAAAGAATGAATAAACCGCTCCTGAACAAGAGCGAGTGAAGTGAGTAAGCCCCTTTAGAGAAGAGATAGGGGCGAGCCAAAGAGAAGTTGTAGCAACGAGCTACTAATACTAAGGAGTGATGTTGAAGCTTCAAACGTAGGGCTCGCGACGACTTGAGCGAACCCAACCCATTTGAGGTGATTGCTGCCGCTTTCGATGCCGAAGACACAACGATCGGTCTTCGCTAGGGACTCCTTTTTGGCACCGGGATAGGGTGGCGCAAAGCGAGTTCGATCCCTCCCTATATAATTATTATACGTAATTATAAGAAAGGGGAAACGAATCTCCTCGACATTACACGAAAAACCCGATTCACCTATAAAAATCAAAGAGAAATCTTTAGAATTCCTAATTAAGGGGACAGAGTGAGGTTCGACGTAGTTGATTTGCACACCAACCGTTGTTTCGCTAGCTTCTCATTTCGACGAGAGACCCGGGGAAAGTCGTCACGGCCTCGGAAGGTTCAAATGAGGGATTGGAGGGGGGCCGCCAGTTCAAGGTCGATGAGGACTAGCCTTTCTTTCCTTATTTACGAGAGAAATTTCATTTGCTCATTTTCAACTAGATCAACGATTGGAAGATCGGATATGCCCCATCGCCTTAGTCGACTTGTTCCTCGAGATGAGAAAGCTTGACTCGCTTATCGAGCTTGGAAACAGGACTACGCACTTAGAAGCCCTACTCCATTGTGGTTGCTTGCCTTCATAACGATGAGGTTCGGTCGCAGAGGGCTCTCCGAGAGAGACCGATGTTGCAAATCAAAGATCTCGTACTACTTGATATAGGGATACCTAGAGATTCTTTTTTTCTTTTTTATTTGAATAGAAAAAAGAAGAAAAAGGGAGAGGAAAAGGAATGAAAGAACAATCCTTTCCTTTTTTTAGATTATAGTTAAAGAAATCCGAGGCCGATTCGGTTCTTAATTGAAAAATTATGCGAGTCCATGAGAATTGATATATCATACCGGAAATCCAATGGGTTAACCAACCGGGAAAGGCTCAAGAATAAAAGGAAAAGCGCCAACATTTGTTCCTTTGTTTCATTAAGGACTTGCGATAGGGGTTGCCCCGGATTTTACTTGAGTAATAATAAGAAGACTAGTGTGCTAAAATGAAACACACGAAACGAGAAAGTGTTCTCAACGCCCTTGAATACAAAGGATAAGAAGAACGTTCATAATAATCTGAAATAGGAGAGGATTTGCGCCTTGGCGTGGTGGCGCAAAACCAAAAATAGAAGGCGCGGCGCATCCCCCCCGCCATGGGCGTGAGTCGCTTTAATGTAACACCGGTATCCATCGGATCATAAGACCCATGGAGTAATAAAAGAAGGAGACCTAAAAGCAATAAAAAGAAGATGCTTTTCTTTTTTTGATAAAAAAGAAGAAGATATCGAGTAAGATTATCCGAATTAGAAGGGAAAGTGCCAAGTCTTGCATTTTTGGATGAAAAAGTATCGCCTGACTAGCGGGGCTAGAAAAGCGATATCATAAGGAAGAAAAGGGAGAAATGCAAGACCTAGGATTAATAAAGACAACATGATCGCTTCCGGTGATTCTCTACAAATCACCGAGTCGCCACATTGCTTAAAGAAAAGGAGAGTCTGTGACTTGGATCTACCAAATGATAAGAATGCCTCCGAGATTCAATCATAAACGACTTCTTCTCCGGTTGAGGCATTTGAGAAAAAGAAATTCTTCCGAAAAGAGACTCCTTCCTGCATTAGGAGTGAACAACTATAGTTCTCTATAGAGAACTATTACCAAAGCATGGGAAAGATGCACAAACAAAAGAAGAAATGAAAGTCCTACAACTTACTACATCCCTCCCAAAAGATTGACGTGACGACCATGGCTCGTATGTAGCATTCACCCGTTGGCCCATGGAAATAAAGATCCCTTACCTTAGGGCATCTAAAACAATAGGTAAGTTGTCGGTATCTCCAATCACTTCCCGGCAAAAGGCCGGTAGGCGTCCAATCATTTGGAAGTGGATTTTGTCTAAATGGAAGAAGTTCCGACATACGCCGATAGAGGCGACTTTGAGCGGAACTCAAAGCATTCCGACATAGGATCTTGGGGTTTTGCCCCTCCATACGGAATGGGCTAATGCCGATAGAGAATTGAAGAGTGCAATTTGATTCTCACGCCTGTCCATATAGTTCATTTTTGACTGCCCCTCTCAAACCGAAGAGAGACTTGTCGGAAATCGCGGTTGGTTTTTTCCAACCAAGAAAGACATGGGAGAATAGAATGAATCCAATGCATTCTTTTCGATCAGATGAGGGTACACTTCTCCCCAATATGAGATAGGTTGCAGCTATAGTCGAACTCCAACCGGGACAATATAGTTTAAACCATCTTTTTCTCTTTATATCGCGTTATATTAAGGCTTCTACCGCCTCCACTAATACAAGACAACACGAATTTTGGGAGGTTTCTTTTCTTCCTCTCTTAGTATTCATGCCTTTGTCCGAGGCCTTCTTGCACCACTCTTAAAGAGAAAAGCACTTGTTTAGCTTAGTTAGCTTAGATCCTCTTTGAGATGAAATGCGGAAAAGTCCTAATCAAAGGCGAAAGGCGCCATCCAAGCAAAGTGGGAATACCCAAGCAAGATCCGACCAACAATCGAGTTCATACCCGTGAGGCTTTAAAGAAGAAAGCCCGGGCTCAAAGGCCCTGTCATATTGTCAAGCCCGAGAAAGCCTAGCCCGCAAGCACGCTTCACCTTCACTTCCTTCCGTACTGATTCTTAGTCCGCTCTAAAGGCGACCGGTGACTCGAGGTCTTCTGGAGTGACTCTCGGGTAATTTCAATGGTTCACTCTGTTCAAATGGTATCCGGGTATATCTCATTATCTGTTGTTCACGAATCCGTTTCGAGTTTTCAGCATACCCTGGTCTTTTCTCTTTTCGGTTCTTTGCTCGGGAAAGGACGTAGGCAAAGCACCTCTCCCTTTCATACTAAACTTGTCATTTTTCCCCGACCTAGAAGCTCCTAGAAATAGGAAGAAGATCTATCCAGTTAGATAGAAAGCAAGATTAGACATAAATAGATTGATTCTAGACTATTTAAGATAGATGGTTGGCTAAGCGTTGGATTTTCATCCTTCCCCCTTCTTTCTTCAACGGAAACTCTTACTTCTAAAAAAGCGGCCGACTTAAACAACCCATCCAATACGCCGGGAATGACCACGGAATTTAGAACATGGTGGTCGGAGGAATAAAAACCTTGCTTTCAAGCCAATCGAAGCCATCTCACCGGAGATGTAAAAAAGGAGAATCCCGACCAAAAAATCCCGAAAAGGAAAGAGCAAGACCAAGGAATCCGTCCCCAGGCCCTCGTCGAGTCAACTTTATCCTCCCAAGAAAAGAAACCCAAGAAAGGTATCTCCTTTTCGGTCTTTCGTTGTTTAACTCCCGCGCCAAAAAATGAGTTGTTTTTCTATTTTGTAGACAAAAGTGCTAAACCCCCTACCCCTAAGTCCGCAATGTCTTGGTTAGGAGAACCCGAGCTACCTCGAAGCGCACACCGCAGAACCGCCTCTGCTTTGATTAAGAATAAAAAAAAGGAAAGACGAAGGCAAACCCACCGACGAAGCGTGCCCGAGCCTCTGGAGGTAAGTGAGGGAGAAAGTGAGTGGCCGGGCCGAGCCTACAAAAGGATCCATTATTGGAGTGTTTGCGCTTCTCGGGCCCCTCTGTCCTCGGCCCGCCGGGCGATCCATCACCCGGAGTTCGACGTTCGATCCATTAGGTAGTTCGCATCAGGTTCTGGACCGGTCTAGCACTCAACCCATTTTTTTCTATAGCGGATTTTGCTTTGTGACGCCCGAACCCGGCGAAGGTGCAAAAGGAAATGAACGCATTATCCTTTAATTGCTCGTCACTAATCCGTTTCTAGTGATTCCACGTTCATAGTTCTTTCCATTTTGCCGGTCGGGAAGAAAGATCCGAAAGATTCTCTCTTGCTTTATAGGTCACGGCCGAGAACGGAGAAATAGAGGAAGCAAAAAAGCCGGTTCATGCGTACCAACGGAAGAGTTTGATTGAAAGTCGGTGTCAATTGCTTCCCGCCTTGAGTGAGATGTAGCTAGGATATGATACCTATGCCTTAGTCCGAGACTTTTTGAGGTGCTATTGATGCCAAAGTTCAAAATAGCTCTGCATCCGTCCATCGTGCTCCAGCTCGGTCCTTTGCGGTGGTAGAACCCGGTCAACCCATTCCTACTACCTCGTAGCCTTACATGGACCTTTCTTTTATTATGATATTTCCGGTTAGAAGTTCGATCCATCGGATCGCAGGCACTCCATCCGATGGATGCCCTTACTCTCATTCTAAAAAAAGGCAATGTCCCACTAAAGGTACGGGGGTGGCGATAGACCTCGAGACACATTCCCTCCCTCAAACACAAAGACAGAAAAAGAAAGGCTTGCTGCGGAAAAATGAAACCTTCGACCACTTCAAAACGGACGGAGAGCATTCACATAAAGAAAAAGGGGGTGCCTTTAGGTTAGGGGCCGTTAGACCAAAGATGACCTCAAGTGATTGAACAAGGTCGGAGCGACCCTCAACGAAGAAAGATAAAGAAGCAATTCCGCCTTCAAGGGGCCATTACACGATGCAAGAGAAAATGAGAAAGCAATGCCCCGACCGAAAATCATTTCCCGACTTCGACCAATGACCCATGGTTCGACACCGAACACTCCTCGATCTCCTTCAACGGGCTGAAATCACTCAAGGCACCGCCCCTTAGCCAATCAAAGACACCTGGATTTATCCACTTGGAACATCATAGACGGCTCCACGACACCGTGACGGAAAGAAAATGAAGTTCGAAAGATAGATCTGCTCATCGAAACCCAACCTACCAAGGTTTTGACTGGAATGGAAGGAGAAAAGCAAAAGACTAGTCCACGAAGAATAGCCCTAGTTAGGATCTCTGTCCCCTTCTTAAACTATGGCATGCCTCCTCTTCCTCCTAGCTAGATTCTCTGCATCCCCGGCTTTCCGCTCCTACGCTCCGGATCCTCCTACTTCTTGTGCCTACGCTACTGCTCATGCCAAAGAAGGACCTCACTGAGGGACCAAGCACTAAAGGCAAAAGGATGCTTATCCGGATTAGCCTACTTCTTCTATGTTACGTCCTTCCCCTTTCTTTTGTTGTATTCAGGGGGTCGTGGAGCCCGTGCTTTTTCTTCGGGAAAGACGTCGCTAGCCTAAGGCAAGCTTAGCTATCCTCCGGGGGTCGGCATTTTCCAATGGTTTTTGCCCACTCACTTATATGGGTACAGGGGGCTTGACTATATTTTACTTTATTTAATTAAGTTTAGCTGGAGTTAGAGTGGGTCGATCTAGCCGCCCTAATTGATTGACCCGGTTGAAGATCACATTACTAAATCCGAATGATGATTTCATAATCGGTGTGAAAATCTTCCATAGAACCTTTTACTCCCTAGGGATCACTCCATTCCCAACTCTGGAAAAGAAAGTCTTACCGACTAGGGCGTATAGACATTGTGTCTCGCAAGGAAATTGGCAGCTGGCCTAAAATAACTTGATTGAACTAGCTTGATCACATGAAAAGAAAAAAGCTTTCTCCCTGGCAGGGAAACAGGCACAGCAACATGAGGGGCTTTGACTCCCGTTAGCGGGACTGCTACTTGGACAAGGAAGGACTAGTCGAGATGAAGGGACACTTTCATTGTCTATAAAGGGAAAGGGCAAAAGAAACTCCAACGACCGACTCGGCTATAGGGATGTGACAGAATTCCTGCAGAAATCCTCCCACCGCTATTGTAGTGGCTTAACCTTTTTCGATGGCGTAAGCATTGGATGCCTTTTTTTTTTCTCCAACACGCTTGATCTAGCCCTCTCTTGGAACTAGATCCCTAGGTTGGAAAGAAAATCTTGTATAAGTGCTCCTTGGCTTACTTCAAGCCGGGGATTGCATACCTCTCACTCGCTTTCGAGAGTCTTTAAAAAAAGATCTTGATCCCGAAAGACAGAAAGCTCCTTCACCATTGGCATTCGGGCATCCGAGATGAGAAGAGGATTCGCGGCATGTCAAGCCCCGGTTCTTCGCTTTGCATCGAATTAAACCACATGCTCCACCCCGAGGGGACAAGAGAAGAGCAATAAAAGGCCCAACCCTTGATTGTTGTAGCTTCAAGCCACTCAAGCGAGAGAAAGCCCTTGTTCAAGCTTAGAGCAAAGACCAATGGAAAAGGTGACGGATCTCCGCAGCTAAACCATCGTCGAGTTCTCATAGAATGGGCTAGCGTCCGGTTTAATGAAAAAGGGAAGAAGCGGATCGGGATTTGGAAGATCAACCACGAGCTCTATTGATTCTCCAATCCACTTGGGCTTGGCACATACCCGGCATACTCGGACTAAGATGTTCAAGCATATCCGAATTCTTATCTTAAGTGAATAATTTATCGATTCCTCGAATCAAACTCTCGTCATCGAATCGGCGATTAAGGATCGAGTCATTCTTGATCACTAGTTCTCTCTCGGATCTCCGATTCCGAGGTCATGTCAAGGTTGTTTTTTCCGAGAGATCTTGGTTGGCTGTCAGGGGCCCATAGAGCCTAGCCATGAGTAGACCGAAAGGGTCTCATGGCCGTGAACCATGAGGCATAAGTCCTCACCGATCTAAACGAGAAGACAACGGTTGGCATGTGCACCCGTAAGAGAGAAAGAGAGAAACTTTAGTCGGCAGATTTCTAAGGAAACATTTCAAGTATGGGCCCTTATCATATGAATTTAAAACCACATCTCCCGCCGTGATGTGAAAACTCCATATCTTCCAATAGCCAATAGATAGAAGGAATCCATCCGACACTTCTCTCAACTGTTTGGGGTGTGAAGGCTTCTCCTCTCCTCTAGTCTGCCCCCTTTCTTTTTCTTGGCATTTACACCCCCTATTTGAGTAAGGCTGGAAAGTCTCCTCCAACATAAAAAAGATCTTTCGCCCTTTCTTTCTCTATCTCTCTGTCATGCTCTTCTTCTTCGCTTGAGGACTAGCAAGCTACGGCGAGTGGTTTTCCTTTTTTCTTTATCCACACTCTGTCCATTTGGTCCGAGTCCCGATCTTATTCCAGTTACCCTCTTATGGATTTTATCCGAGTTCAGGCAATCTTTCCGGTGCCGAAACCGCCTGACCACTTCTAGAAAAAGATGCACCAATACCTTTGGCCTTACCTTATGACCTTGGCCAACTTTCTTCATACCTCTTTTATCCCCTCACAAAAGCAACTCACACATCGTCATTCCGAGGAAGAGCCCCTCCGCTTTGAGTTCTATGGGGGTCTTCTTCCTTTTCTTATTGGAAATCCTCTGTAAGCCTTTTTTTTCCTTCATTTTTTTTGTTCTCAAGCTGAAGCCCTATCGGCCGAATACTTCGTCATCCGAAAACAACCCCTCGTCTATCACTCAACCTTCTTTCTGTTGATTTTCTTCCAAGATCTGTTGCAAACGAACCGATCTGTCTTTTCCGCTTCGCCCACTCAAAGCGGGAAGTATAAAAGTCCTTCCAGTCGGGATGGCCACGTTCTCTCTCGAAAGGATATCCGATTTCTTCCAAGCGTCAACTAGATCTCTAGACCGCATGGCTTTGATCATAGCCCTACGGACGAGCTAGTCTATGGTGGCTATATCTCTCTAATAAGGCAAGCTAATAAGGCAAGGCCTTCCTTAAAACCGAAAAAATCAAGAGCTTTTTCAATAGTTAAGAAAAAATGCTCTGCCGTATTGGTATGAGCGTTAAACCAGTCAATACTTCCATGAGCATGACTATAAATCCTTTGATTTCTTCGTCCTGGCATGGGATCACAATACAGACGAAAGACGAATTGACTTCCGTATTTAGCCTAGCTCCTAGCCTTTCTCTTTCCTTCCAGCCTACCTCTAAAGTTCTCCGCTGTCACCTAGGCCTGAGACATGCCTCCTATCGTGCTTTCCTACCTACTTAATAATCCATAGGTGAATTCTCTCCTAACTAGCTTGCTACCCGGGAAGCTCCTCTGCTCTGACCTCCTTGCACTCAACTGCTTTGGCATTCTTCCTTTTCTGATTCTAGTGCAGAACGCATTATAATATAACCGCTCCTTCCTTGTCCTCCTCTGGGCATGATGAATATGAGTGCCTTATTACTTTTAAAGCTAAATGTGGACATGAAAAGAGATTTTCTTTATAAAGGAAGATTCTGTCACAGCTGATGATTCAATTCATCTACACCAAGATTCTAAACCTTGTCTTCCCCGCTTCTCTTCGCCTGGGTATGAATACCATCTCTCAATTGAGTTTTATTTCTTGTTTTTACTAGTCGTCTTATTTACCTCTTCTTCAATGCTTTCTTTCTAAATTCCCGATTCGGAAAGAAAAAGAAGTACTAAAAAGAACTTAGATAAAGAAAGCTTTGAACCAGCGATCCCTATTCTAAAGGTTAAGACCTCATCAATCTTCTGTTTCTGCCTTCTAAAACTAAAATAAAAGGGGTCTACGATCAAAACTTTTATCTTCTGGTCTGATTTTCATCAGCAGCGGCTTTGGCAGTCGTTCCTGAGTTGCCCATTGGTGTCTTTTCTGACTCCAGCCCGATTATCTTAAGGTAGTTAGTGACTTTCTTTTATTGTCTTGCTTAGGAGCTGGCCTTAAACTTTCCGTTTTTGAGCCCTTGTTTCCAATTATCAATCAGTCTAGACGCATAAAGAGAAAGGCATGATTAGTTAGTTATATTTATTATTTTAGTGAACTAATTCTTCTTCTTATCCCTTCTTAGCTCTATTCCTCTTATTCTTTATCTTTCTATTCTTCTTGGTCAGTGCTTTCCTAGCTCTACTCTTTCCGCTCCGGTTAGTGAATCCAGATCATTTAGTGAATCTAGAGTGGGATCCGTTAAACCTATGGCATGTTCGGAAAAAGAAGACTTTTTACTGATAGGCCTCCTCTTTAACTGGGGTCAATGCAATTGAGGTTTTTTATCTTGCCATAGATACCACTTCCGAATCACTTTCTTCCATAAGCAGCCGCTCTTCCTATTCAAAAGAAAGAGGAGGCGGGATATTTTCCCGAGAGTCAATTTTGCTCTTTCGAGAGCAAAGAGAAGCGCTTTTTTACCTACTTGACGAAAGGTTTTTCTACACGCCCACCGTTACGCGGGGCGTTCTTTACTCAGTTAGAGCAACATCAAGAGAAGTAAGAGGACTGCGTTCATGGTAACTCCTAACTGTCCTATCCTAACCTAAGGCTCAAATCGGTGACCGAATGCTTCCCGTTAGGAGAAGCACCGCTTTGTCTGTCAACTCGCCTCTTACTCGCTCTCGAGCTTGGTCCCTTTCCACCCGGTTTTGACGAACCTATGATTTGCGTGGGAAGCTCGACTAGGAAGGTTTAGGCGGCTTTCCTTGCTTCAATTCAATCAAAAACAACGAAGCTAGCTTAGCTATCCTCTCCTACCGTGTGTATTGGACAAAGAAGAAAGAACCCTCTCTAATGAAGAGTAGGACCGCATGAGACTCGATGGTAGTACCGGTGAACCGGGTTCTAGCCAAGGGTACTCGATCGACGAAGACCGAAGAGAGCTAAAAGCGGGGTTGGAGCCCGGCAATGCAGCTCAATCTGAGTCCGATTCTTGAGTGTGTGATAAGAGTAACCCAACCTTATGAAAGCGATAAGGACGAATCGAGAATATGGGTTTCGGAGGGCAAGATCACCCAACCCATAGGGGGCGATATCATTCCTTTCTTTAATTTAAAACTTCTTTCTTTCACTAGATGTTGAGCTACCTTCTTTTAGGCACGGAAAGCCTAAAGCATCTCTTTCTTCCTTCACCGGAAATGCGGGTACGGAGTAATTGAATCGAAGGTTGTGAGCATCCTTTTCTTGGGTTGGGAAGGGAGTTCGCGTTAGCTTTACTAACCTAAGACAGAGGAGAGGGCAAGAACCCGATAGAATAAGGAGATGAAGCTCTCTCAACTACCAAAGGGGCGGGAGTGGAAGCTTAAGACAGAGATCCGGGATTCCCACTCTCTAGAGGTTCTAGTTGGGTTGGAGCTTTCCTCAAGATCGACTAAGAAAGGGGCTAACCAAGAGTGAAGAAGCTTGACTTGTCCGGCTTGCCTCTCGCTACCTTATACCTTCAATCGGCCGG
>JACEGQ020000124.1:0-15239 GCA_015852605.2 Populus deltoides | reverse complement strand
GATCTCCATTCTTTTGATTCTTTGTTTTGTCTTTTTTTTTAATTTTATCCTTCAATATTTTATTTTATTTTATTTTGTTTTAATTTCAGTTCTTATTTTTTTATTGCTCTTTTGTTTTCATTTTCTTCATTTATTTTGTTTTTCAATTTAATCCCTCACTATTTTCTTTCAAAAGATTTTCTGTATAAATTTGTCCCTCACATTGTTTGGATTTTATTTTTTATGATTGAGAATTTTGCTTCATTATCTTTTGTTATGCATCATCTATAAAGGTAATCCGGTTTATAACCCACTCTACCCCAATTTTGAATATCAACTCGTTTTAAGTTTGGTATTTTTTTAAGTTCTTTTGAAAATTATTTTTTATCATCAACCTTGAGTTATTAGGTCTTACACTTTGTTTTTGTTTTTATAAAGTTATTTCTATCTTATATCGCAGTCATGAATAAGTTAAGTTAATGCAGGTTGATTCAATTTTCTTTAATTGTTTTGTAATCTTATCATTTGGCATTCAATTATTGGCCAATGAGTTTTATGAATTTTATCACTTTTATCTTAGGGTTTTTTCATCTTTTATTATTGATTAATTACTTGAGTCTTGACTCTTGGCAAATGTTTGGATAAAAAACTTGATTGCCGTAATCGATTTACAGACTTGCAGACTATAAATTATTTCAGTTTCTCCTAATCACACAGTAGCTATTATCAACCAATCATCTTGGCAGTTCAAAAGAGACAATAATAGCGTGAAAAAGAAGTAGCATGATCTGTCAAATATACAGAGTTCATTGCAAAAGGAAATTAATGGTATCTAGCAAGCAATGCTCAAGCCATCTAAAGCAGACAATGCAAAGTTTCTGTTTTTTTTTCCTGCCAATTCCAGACCAAGATAATCAGACCCAGTCTGTTGTTCAGCGAACAATGCTCAGGCCATCTAAAGTAGAGAATGTTAGTTTCTTTTCTCTCTTTTTTTATCATGTCAATTCCAGAACAAGATAATCAGACCAATCTATTGTTGTGAATTACAAACGAAAAGAAAAAGACAATAAAAGCTATCATCAATAAACATAAGCAACCAAAGTGCAAGCCACTCAAATTGTTAATGGAACTTGGGAAAGCAAATCTAGTTTCTCAGTGCTTCCTTATGAACTCCAGGCTAAAAGTAGCAGTTGAAGCAATGTCTTCTGAACATAAGATTTACAGTAGCTGGTGGAAAATTTTCTTTTCAGCATCATAAAAAGTAGAAGAATTGAAAGGGAAACAACAAATGCTAAGGCAAATTGAAAGGGAGAAGAATGAACAATGGCATGAAATTGAGTAACTCTTAAACGAAAGATCAATCATCATATTTTAGACAAAGCCATATATAGTAAGAAAGTTAAGCATGCCAAAGTTGTTTTATATATATGTATGTGTAGCAAAAGGGTGATGTTCATGTAACTGTAACCTAAGTTGTTGATTCCAAGAGTACATTTGAGAGCTTCATCTAGAAAAAAAATTAACATGGAATGTTAAAAACAATCAGTTGAGAAATGAAAGAGGCAATGCATGGCTAAACCAATGGAAGCTAAAAAGCTAATGATGTCCCTAGCTAGTAAGCAATTGTTGCCGCAATGACATATGCCTAGTTAGAGATAGATTTGAATTTACACAATATTATTATTATCATATATTTTGTATTGTCGTTTAAAAAATAAATATTTTCCTTATATGGAGTTAAGTGTTTTTAATTTTATCATGTAAAATTTATATATTTTTTAAAAGATTAATACAATATACAGTTAAACATCTATAAATTAATATCATTGAGACCATGAAATTTATTAATTAATCAAGATATTATTTAGTAAATAAATTTATACACTTATACATTAATCAATTAAAAAATTTCCTTTTCAAAAACATTGAACTGAACTCAATATATACATGCGTCTTGTATTCTTATTATACGAATATTATCTAATCATCAAATTATGAATTATCATAATTAATCTATATATTTATTTAAATAAAACAAGTTCAAGAATATATTTAATGTAATCAATCTTATTAATTAATAAAAGTCATGTATGTATCTATTTTTGTAAATTGGATGCATAATTAATTAACATACTTATTGAATATTAAGTGAAGCAAAAATCTATAAAAAAGAATATAAAAGGGAGCCAAACAACAATATTGAAAACGAATAAGAGGTAGAATATCCATTAACTAATAGTAAAAGAAGATGATACCAAAGGACACAAAGTCACAAAAAATTCATGAAACGACAAAAGGCTTTCTACAAGTGGGGTTTGTTCAATACCAAGAAATTAAACATTTTTTTAAAAAACTAAATGAATTGTTTAAAAAGTTAAAAGAAAATAAATGCACTTTTGTCCACGTCAACAACAACTATAACAAAATGCTGGGCTGTAGAGTATAGATGATTGTCCACAGGAACCTGAAAAAATCATATATGCTTAAGTAACTATTTGGCATCTGGTATCATGATTAAACTCAATCTAGTAAATTAATATTAAATTTCTTTTATCCGACTCTTTACTTGTATTAAATTTAAAATTAACGAACGTAAAAGTTGTTCTAACATGACTCAATCGATGTAGTTGGTTCAAAGTCAATCCATATAACTGGTAAAAAATGTAATTTGGCTTTAAAAAATTTCAAGATAACATCTTTTTGTAACATTGATATGACGTATATATTAGATTGATACTTGATTTTGTGGCTTAACTCTCCAAACCCACTACCCGAATAATAGACTCCTTCTAGTTTAAAACTTTTTAAAAAATTATTTTTACTTAATGATATTATAATAAAAATAGATACTCGTAAAATTAAGCATCAACCAAATATCAAGATATTTGTTTGAGATTGCAATAACAAATATTATGGAAAGCAAACCAAAACAAGACCAATTCAAAATCAATCAAATGTTAAAGGATGAAACTAGGAAAACCAAAGAGGATTCAATTTAAAGAAGGAAAAATTGGAAGGTAGAGTTTAAAAACAAAGTAACAATATAACATTTTGTTATTAAACTTAATCAGGTGGATAATCTTGAAACCTCTCAATTCAACTTCTTGCCTGACATAGGTTTAAAATTAATTTACAAGGGAGTTGTCTGTACGTGATTTAGTTGACTTGACATATGCAAAATAAGACAACCTAAATAACCACTAAAAGCAAGGTTTGGATTTTGAAGGAAAAAAAATCAAAACGACATCTTTTTTTACTATTGAGACGATTTATACTTGATCAATTCGAAGCCGTGATCTTAACTCGTTAAATGCACAACTTGGGATCATGAACTCCACTAGATTTAAACACTATTTTTATATAATGATACCGATAACTAAAATAAATACTTATAAAATTAAGCACTAAACAAATTTAGTGACGTTTGTTTAAGACCTGATAATCACATATAAAAGAAATAAAAATAAATTATGATGATCAATTTAAAATCAATAAAATATTAAATGAAATTAGAAGAAAAAATAGCAAAATCATTCAATCAAAAGAAGAAAAATTAGAAAGAATTTATTTGTTTTTTTTTAAGGGGGAGGATATGAATAGTAAAGTAGGAGGCAACTGTAACTTTTTTTTAGTATAATAAATAATTTTTAATTAAATTAAGATCTTTATCTCATACAATTAGACCAAAAAAAAGTTTAATAAAAAGGGAAGAAAATGCCTAAAGACTGATTGTGAAAAAATGAAAGGAAAAAAAATTAAAAACACCAAATCAAGACAAAAGAATATAAGGACCCGTTTAAAATACACACATATATATATAAATAAAGAGTGAAGGAGGTAGAGAAGCAGAAATTTTTTAGTATATGGTTTATTTCTAATTAAATTGGAAACTTTATCTCATATAATTAGACCAAAAATAATTAAATAAAAAAGAACTAAATTGTAAAAAGAAAAAAAGAAAACAAAACCAAATCAAAAAGGAAAAAAACTAATTTAAAAAATTGAAGTGTTTTACTATTTATATAAAAATAAAACATCATTATAGTATCCAACTAGATAGATGACCCTATTATGGGTTATTTTTTTTAAAAGCAAAAAAAAGTTTCTACATTGTTAGATTGTGAGAAAAAAAAGTTTTAAAAATATCTCTAATGTAAAATAGAGGAGAAATTTGGTTTGAGAATGCATGCTAAAAATCTAAACATGAACTAAAAATAAAGTGGAATTATAAAAATTAAAATAAAAACTAAAAAGATAAATGATTCAAGTGATTCATTATAGACTCTAAGATAAAACACTGTGGATTAACACAATATATTTACTTTTTTCTTTCTATACACAAAATAATTGTTCTTGCTAATAGGGATAAAGTTAATCTTAGAATAAAATAAATCTAAAGTCGGCTTTGAATAACATTTTCATCTTTGCAATATAGTTTTTTGTAATATTTAGATGCTTTTATGGCTATTTAGTAATTTAAAGTATTGAAATATTAATAAATCAATAAAAAAGCTACTATGTAAGTAGCACGTGATAGTCCACCATGTCATTCAAGGGACTAATATACTAACCTAAACTCGTTTTTGCTTTACAACGACCCACAAAAAATACTCTTTTGAATATTAAAAGCATGAACCATATTGTTCATAAGTGACTATTTCATAGGTGTTATCTTTAACAATTAACATTACCTTTTTATGGCTTAGGATTTTGCACACTAAGGGTTTATTTGAAGTTGTGATTGAATCATTGTTTTGTTATTTTTTAAAAATTTATTTTTGCTTTATTTTTTTGTGCTCTTAGATTGTTTTAATGTTTAAATGTGAAAAATAAATTAAAATATATTATTTTAATATGTTTTGAAGTGAAAAATATTATGAAATGCAACTTGTTAAACAATCACTAATATCCAAAAAAAAATAATTGTTGTCCATTAGCTATTATTGCATACTAAAAAAAATATTATATCATAACAAATATGACAGGTGGCTCCAATATCAATTCACTATTTTTAGGATTATCCACAAAGTTTACTTTTGACCTAACTACAACAAACGTAGTAGCTTTCTCGTTAACATTCTCAATGATATTGCTTTGTGCTTTTTTTTTCCTTTAACGTGACAACAGTCCTTACAAATATGCCTTTGCTTTTTACAAACAAAATAAGTTTCTTTGAACTTCTTTTGCCGACACCACTCAAATTAATTTTGGTTTTTTCCCCGCATGAAGAATGTTTAGGAATTGGGTTTGCCATTCAGACCACAAAGATTACTATGTTAACAAGTATATCAAAATTATTATGATTGATGATTTCTAATTAATTTTCTATATCATATATATTCAGAACCTTTCTTTAATTTTATATAAAAAACAGCTATATAATTATAATTCTTTTAGTTTTAGTTTTAGTTTGTTAGTTATGAACAAGAATACAATTCTTTTAGTTTGTTTGCGAATCTGGAAAAGAATGAAGTGATCTGTCAAGCTCTGTTCACTTTGGTCCGACATTCCTCACCCCTCCCCACCTGAGCTCTCTCTCTTTCCCTCCTCCGCTCTCGGAAACCGCCGCCTTCGCCACCGCCGCCGAACCAATAAGGCTTCAAATCTCCACCAGGTGCTTCATTTTCTATTATGTTTTTTTGTTTTTAAGATTCACATATGTGTTTTCATTTATTTAATTGAAATTACTATCCAGAGAGAGAAATTTGATTTTAATAAGTAAATTAAAAAAGATATATAATCGGATCGATGAAATAGCTGCTCGTGAACGCAACTCGAAGAAAGGCGCAATCAGCCGATTCAACCGTGGGTGGAGCATTTAGTATGGTCAGGGTTATTGTGTTGTCTGTTCAAAGAAAGATGTGCCTGTAAATTTGTTAAGTTGATTCTTATCAGTCTGCTCTTTAGAGTTGATGATAATATGAAATATTCATTGTTAATGCTCGTTGTTTTCTTTGTCTTTTTCCAAGACTAAAACATCCTAGACAATTTCTTTGGGATGGGTTAGTGTTTCTGGCCTCTTCATCTTCTATTTGTGCTGTGGTATTTAGTCTGCTGATATTCATTGGGGATTGAAAAGCCTCGTTTTACGACTTTGTTTTGTCTTCTTATTTCTTTTATTCTTTTGGGGATGTGGTATTTTCCTCTTTCTATTTACACTATTTGCTCCCTCCAATATTTATTTTTTCAGAGAAGTAAATATATGCATAAATAACAAGAATAGAAGGGGAAGGGGAGTGGGGTTTGACAGTAAGTATTTGCTTAGAAGGGAATGCTTCTTTGGTTTAGAAGCACCATGAAGATTCTTTGCTTTGAATGGCCGAATACCCAGGATCCTAGCACCTTGGCCTGAATGGTTGTGTATATTTGTTATGCATCCATATTTGGCTGAATTCTTTAATAAAGTACATGATATTAGACGGAAGTTCTTTTTAAATCTATTCAAGTCTGAATAAACTGATATTCCATTTTCCATGTTCTTGATGTGCTTTTGCTCATCTTGCCGTTCATGACTTTCTTTCAGGGTCTATTCTAACATGCAATATGATTTTTTTTCTTTTTGGTTGGCCCATTGTCCCAGGCGGAGAACCTGTCATGGACACGGGTGATTGGAGAATTCAATTGTGGCCTGACTCACAGAAAAGAATAGTCGACAAAATGTATGTGCAAGTGCTGCAAAATAGTAAATTTTTTATTTATATGAAAGAAAAGGAGAATGACAAAGGGTTAATTAAAATCAGTAGGATTGCCCTGAGGCAACCTCAAGTATCACACACCTCTTTTTTTTTCATCTTTTCATGTGTTTCTCACGAGAAGCAAACTTGAGGGAACATAAAGTGCTGGGAAGTAATTTTTGTTGGAATTTCTTGTGTAATCTCTTCTTTTGATGATGACCTCTTGGATGGCTGCATGAAGCTTGTTCCGCTTTTAATTTCAAGGTTAATCTATTGCTATGAGCATACGTGTTTCAATTTAAAACTCGAGTTGCAATTGAACTTAAATGAATGGTGTTGGATTTGGGCCTTCTATTTGTTTTAACTTCTACAGGGTTGAAATGATAATGATCTTAAAGTTGAAAAGCAGCAGACAAAAATCAATTAGCCACAATGGTGCATGGTTTCCTAGTTTCTCAGCATAAAGTTGAATGTTGACCTCTCTACATCCAAAATCATATAGACAGCTACTTCTGGCACTTGCATTGGTCAATGAATACTGTAGAGTATTTATTGCAGTGTGAGATAAGGTTAACTCGTTGCATTTTCATATATTGAAAAGATTTCTCTTCTTTTCTTTGTCAATTACAGCACATGTGTAGAAGTTACTCAGAGTAAATGCTATTGTAATGTTTTCACAGACTCCCCTTCTTTGCAACTAAGTACTAATATATGAAGCTCGTAGCTAGAATTTTTAGATAGAAGGGTGGCCAAGTAAACTCCTATAATCTGTACCTTTTGAATAATACAGGGAAAGGATGTCTATGTATTTTGATGTCTTATAATACTTGACCAACTCTTGCTTATCTCATTATTTGTTTTTACTTTTTGCTAATGATTCCACACATTTCTGATAGTGGTGTGGTTTATGAGTTCAGGGTTCTTCCTTGCTGCTGCTAACTTCTCTATACTTGCCTGGTCATTAAAAAATGAAACGTAATGATTTGCATGTGCAGAATGGAGACATTAAAGAGGCATCTTCTGTTTTCTGGTCAGGAGGGATTACAAGAACTCAAGAAATTTGCCATACGTTTTGAGGAAAAGATTTATATTACCGCCATGAATCAGGGTTCAATAATTATGATATTCTCTTGACATGAATATACACATGCATTTATGCAAGTACAAATGTGTGTGTAGTGTGCCTACACTTCCTCACCGTTCATTCTGTATGCAAGGCTGATTGGGAGTTCGCATGTTTTTGTTAATTCTCTTGACAAGTGTTTTATCTAGAGTGACCAAGTTCAAGTACATGGGAAGTGTGCAAAAATAAAATAGTGAATCAATACTTAAATAATTAAATAAAAAGAGAGGAAACAGAAGTATATCCTCACAAAAGATGAAATGATAGAGCATATATCCATTTTCCTCCTCTTGTAACATGGATTGCTCTGAGATCTAATGTTTTGTTATTAATATCTGATTTCAGTCTGATTATCTGCGTAAAATATCTCTGGAGATGCTTTCAATGGAGATCAGGTCTCAAAATGCCATGCCCACTGCCCCTATGGATCCAGCAGGTTATAATGCAGCCGAGCATTGAATTTGTAAACATCTTACCTTTTGTTTTGTTTGTCGCATTGTTATCAAACTCTTTTACATTTTATTGCGGCATATTGCTATGTGTTTAACATGCTTTAATAAAAAAAGTTGAGTAATTGATGAATGTTAGGCAAGAATATTACAGATTGTTTTGTTTTCTGCCTCCTCCTTTTCTTTCCTCCAGCTTGAAAATTGTCATATTATTTTTGTTTTCAGCCGCCTCTTCTTTCCCCATCCCCTGAAAATTGTCAGAGGACATTTTTATGCTTTGAATCAAATCCATCCCAATTTTTTTCGCTCATCACTTTATGTGTGAACTGCATATGTTTCATTTGTCTTCCTTGTTCAGTGCCTTCTATTTTTCTGTGACATGGTTTTCCCTTTTGCCTTTTATCTTGAACAACATCCCATAGTATGCCCCCCTGAAGTTCAGAATCAGGGGTTATTTCTCCCATCCTATTGTCCACTGATCAGTCTCAAGCATGTCAGCAGTTGGTATCACAGAACATGCATGCAGAATTGCATGGCATCTAATGGAGTTCAAAGTTATGCTGGTTTACAACCGGCACTGCCTCCTGTCTCTGGTGTAACCCTGACTATCCCCAACACTGTTGTCCAGAATCCTAACATGCAGAGTATCCCTGGTGTTTCACAGAACTCAGTGGGGAATTCAATGGGACAAGGGATTCCTTACACTATGTTTGCCAATTCTCAGAGACGAATGCCAGGTTATGCTCTTTTTGGTAGCTTTATGTGCCACTGCTTCCTCTTATGGCATTAGAAATGCCACTGCTATTGGAACTATTGCAATCACACATGCATTTGTAACCACACGATGCCCTACAGTGCGGTGCACCAACTGTTCACCTCTCATAATGGTTCAAGTCAGCAATGCTCTTTTAGGTAGCTTTATGTGCCACTGCTGCCACTTGTGGCATTAGTAATGCCACCCTATTGAAACCATTGCAATCACACACGCATTTGTTACCACAACATACCCTCCAGTGCATTGCACCAGCTGTTCGCCCTCTCATTCTGCATTTATATGATTACATAACATTTAGATGAAGTTCTTAATACAAAAAGGACTTGTATTCCTATATAGGAAAATACTAATAGTCCTATCTGGAATAGGAAAAACCTAATGAAGCTCGCTATACTTTGGGAATAATTAAATACTACGTGGAAAATAAAACTGAGACTTGCAATATTTCATAATTTTCAGCAAGTGTTAAAATTACAGAAATACCCTTGTATATGGAAAACACACAAAAATACATGAATTCTAATATTTTGTTGTCGCGATTGAAATTTTTGTAGCATCCCTAGATTCTACAGCACAGACTGGACATGCAAAAGGCGCTGATTGGCAAGAGGAGATCTATCAGAAGGTAATTTTTGTGATTTACTGTTCATTAGATGGAGTTCATGTATGCCATAGTCTTGCAAGATTTCAATGGAAAAAGGTCTCAAGAAAATAAGTGGGACTTATTCCATTGAATCATGACCATATCCAGTATTGTTGAATTTTATAGAAAATGATGTTGAAATTCTGAATGTCTCAAGTCATAGCTGCATGTTTGATAAGGACAATTTTTTTTTTTTGTGCTTAGGAGAGTATTAAAACGGGAATAAGAATGGTTGTTGATAAGGACAATTTTTTTTTTTTTTGTGCTTAGGAGACCAATATTTGCTGAGCAATTCTATAATGAAAAGTTGGTGACTGATGTTTAAAAAACTGGAGTTAAGGAATGGCTTAGAGTGCATGGAGATCATGTTAAAAGTGAAGCTGTAGAGAAGGCAATCACTCAAATTATGATGGGTGAAGAAGCAGAGGAAATGAGTAGCAGAGCAAAGTTGGTGATCTTCTTGCTCCGATTTCAATGCTTTGATTGAATAACTGAGGTGGGGCATATAATATTTTGTTTATACTTTAGTAGTGGTTTTGGCAATTTATTTTCAGACAACTCTTGAGAGTTGAAAGAGTAATCACACCCGAGTCAATAACCAATCCAAATCAGTTTCCTTCCTAATGATTCAGGAATGAGAAGTCCAGCTTATATATTTAGCCCAAATAACTAATCAAATAGAAAGGCTGAGCTTAGAAAAAGTACACTACAAATTACCAATAGCTAGACAAATAATCATCACAAACTAGGAGCGACCGTCTCCCGAGTAACAAATTCACCTTCAAGTTGGAGAATTTGCGAAAACTAGCCACCATAAAATAGTAGCAAGTATCTATGCGGTCTTCGATGAAGTACAACCACCGCATCGCCAATATGGATTGATGTAGAGAATCGCGAATCATCATCACCACAACCGTAACATACACCGAAATTGATGTAGAAAAACTCCATGTCTATGAAACCATCATCTCCTTGTTCATCATTAGGCACCGGCCTGTTTGGGGCGACCTCGCTTCCTCACTACAACCTGTTTTGCAATGGAGGTCCACACAAGAAAGGATTTCCTTCGTACGGAGCTTTTCATCGAAGGTCCCAAACCGATATTTTCTCTGGTGTCCTACCCGACAAGTTATTGTCGCCACACTAAAAACTTCCAAGTGTGGTAACTTCAGTAAGTTGTGGAGGGATGGCACCATTCAAGTTGTTGTAAGAAAGATCCAAACTCTCAATATGCTTTAGGTTTGAGAATGTTGCAGGGATAGATCCGGTGAGATTGTTGTGTGATAAGTTTAATGACAAGATCTCACTTAAGTTTCCAAATTCGTGGGATTGCTCCTCTGAGGTTGTTATTTTAGAGATCAATACCAGACATGTAGCTGAGAACTTTCCCCTTGTAACCATAATACATATTTTTAGTTGTAAATTCTATCACTTCTTTTGTAAAGTTAGGAGAGAAAATATTTTCCAAGTCGAAGCACACTATCCACTAGTGGTGGACCCATTGTTTCATAATAAGCTTCTTCTATGGAGATTGATCCAAAACCAACGTTGAGAGACACAAATGTTTTCTGGGAACTTTCCATGAAAGTAAGATTGCCCAAACAGGATGGTAGTGGACCGAGAGAATCGGTTTTGTGAAACATCCAAAATGCGTAATTGTTCTAACAAGCATAACCAACAGGGAGCTCACCATCAAAGTGATTAGCCCTCGGAAGAAGAACACTCAATGATGAAAGATTGCCAATCCAATTTGGAATGGAGCCTAGTGAAGTTGTTGTCTCAAGATCCATCGTAACCTGGGGAAGAGCCGTTATAAAAATCATATGTTAATGGACCGCTCAATCTATTTTTGGATAGATGCATATGGATTAGAGATGGTGGATCAAACAAGATGGTATGTATCCAAGGTGAAGTTGTTCTCGAAAGGTCCAAATATAAAAGTTGGTCAAGCTTACAAAAGTCTTTTGGGATCGGACCGTTAAAATGGTTTTTGGACAAATCAACTCCTTGTAATTTGCGTAGAATTGACGAACCACCTTGGAAGTATGCCCCGAAAAGTTGATTGTTACTCAAATCCAATACACTCCACACTTTCCACCCATATAATGGAAAATCCGATAACCGACCCCAAAAAGTTGTTACCACTTAGGTAGAGAAATTGTGAGGTAGAAGAATTGAACACCGAGGTCGGTATTTGCCCACTCAAATTGTTGTTTGACGACTTGAGAAACCATATTGTTGTTAGTTGTTCTAGTTTTATCGGGACAATTGATTGTTGGATAAATCTAAAGTTTCCAAAGAGCTAATATTTCCTAAACAAGAAGGAATACAACCCCGTGAATCCATTCTTAGCCATCCTTAAGGTGTCTAGATTTGGAAAGATTAAACAAATATCTTTTGAAATTTGACCGCTCATGTTGTTGTTGGATATATCTAATTCGGGTCATATTCGGATATGGGTGATCTTGCAACTGTAAAGTACCAACAAAGGAGTTGTCGCCGATATAGTTGCTCCAATCGTGTATTATTCTTAAGCAACCACGATGGAAACATTCCTGATGTTGTTGTGGGAGAGATCAAGGGCTCTTAAGTCGTATTGGTAATAGAGGAAGTTGGGAATATCTACATTGAGTGCTTCCAATGTTGGACTACTTGACAAGCGAAAAAAGACCAATTGGAACTTTGGAATCAAATTATCAAAGGTAGCGGGTCAGTTACTAGTCCGTTGTTCTCACTGGAGAAGAACTTGAGGCTTGAGTGGTTCATAAAAAGCTTCATTGAAATGGGAACTTCAAATAGGTTATTTGATAGTGAGAGGAATTTAAGGGATATGAGGTTGGTAAAAGGACCAAATGCAATATTTCCAAGAACCGTTATCGAAACATCTAATAATTGTAGAGATGACAAGTTCCCCAAACAATTTGGGAGTGAACCTCCTAAATTATTTCTAGTGAGATCTAATTGCTTCGATTCTTCAATTCACACCAACCGTACAATTTATCTCGAACCAGTCAAAATAGTGTTGAAATAATTTTTTATTGATGATGTAATTATAGGTGGATGGAGAGTTGTTAATTTACCTTGAGCGGGTAGGGTGCCATGGAGGTCACATCCACCAACAGACAAGACTTGAAGAGCGTGCAATGCTCCAATGTTCGGAGAAAGTTTATTGGGAGAGAAGTACGATCTAGATGCAATTCTTCAAGGGTGCTAGAATTGAAGAAAGTCCCTTGTGAAAAAGAAAGAAGAAGAGATATGATGAAAATAGTGGTGGTACAGAATAGCCATTCCATTCAATATTATTAATTAAGATTTTAAGAAACTAAACTATGATTAACCTTGACTTAAATTAGTATCCTTGAGAGAAAGGGTCTTCGACGATGGCAATGACTGCAGGAATTCCACTTCCTTAAACCTATGATGTGTAGAATTGAAAACGGCAATCAAGTAAGTAGTGAAATTAACTGTTATCTTGATTGAGTTTTTAAACCTATGATATTTTTGTAGTGAGATGATTTTTGGATAGAAACAACAAATTGCCAGAAAAAATCTAGAGATTTCAAAAGGTATTGTTAAAAAATGAAGTAAATAATGGCAACATATTGCCCGATAAATTTAAAAATGATGCCAAGAGATATTAACAACTTTACCATTGACAGTCGTCGATCCTAGCAATTTATTGCTTGATATATTTAAAACCTTGAGAGAAGAAAGTCCACGCAGATGTGATAAAATGCCGTCGTTGAATATATAATTATAGCTCAGGTCAAGGTTCTCGAAGTTTCCCCAAATGTGATGATATGATCTCAAAACCCGCAAGAGAGTTAATGTTTCTAAGAGTAAGTCATAATGAGTCGTTGTTCAATTGATATATGATTCTCAAATTATACATAAAAAAGAATGATACATGAACGAACGATATTTAATTATAAAAAGAATGATACACTTCAAAGATCATTCTAATTGGAAACAATTTTTAAATATCATTCTAATTTTGATTTTATTGGAAAAAAAACAATTTATGGATATAAAGTTGTTAAAGATGGAAGCTAAGTTATGGATAGACTTACAAAACAAGCTAAGCCTAATTTTGCAAAACTAATTAATTAGTTATGATAGTTTTAAAAACTACATGAATATTATGGCAAGTTGAAATCCGTTCAGAACTTAATTCCTCTATCTATTTAGTTAGTAATGTGCTTAGTTGTCACTAATTTAGTAATTATAATCTGTTCCTAACTTAATTCCTCTGTTTTCTAGCAAGTACTTTCCCTATTTTATCCATGGCATTAAAGAATTAGAAACTTTTTCACGTTTTATTTCTCAAAGTCCAAATATTTCACCATAAAATCACCCATCACCATTCACCACAGAATATGTGGGTTTTATGTTGTTCTCTTTATTGATAAAACAGTCGAGAGTTTTTCTAATAAAGAAATTGGCTGTCGAGAGTGATTTGTATTGGATAGGTTTTTTGATAGTTTTTATTAAATAGATATAAAGTCCTCATTTTTGTTGATAAAGAAACAATATAATTAAGAGAATGTCATGTGAAGCATTTAGGTAGGTAGAAACTGTGTATTATACCTGATCCTGTCAGCTGATTGTCTGACAGATCCAAAGACTTGAGGGATGAAAATCCAGTTAGAGATGGAAAAATGCTATCGTTGTAATGATTCCCTCCTAGATGAAGGTTCTCCAGCTTTTTCAACCTTGATGACAAGACTTTGAAACCTGCATAATGTTTCTCAAAAGCATATTGGAAGGAAATAATTAAATGCGTAGAAAAAAATGATATGAGAAGGAGAAAAGAAAAGGTTTCAAAGCTAAATAATTAAAAGGTTACCATAGAAGCTTACTAGATCCAGCTGTCAACCCATTGTCTGATAGATCCAAAGACTTGAGAGTGGAAAGCCCAGTCAAGCATGACAAAATACTTTTATCATTAAATTGATTGCCACTCAGGTCAAGATTCCTCAGTTTTGATGATAGGACTTGGAAGCCTGGAAAGAGAATCATCAAAGCAAGATAATTGACATTAAACACCAACCAACCAACCTTCATTTATTTTATTATTATAATTAAGTGCAGAAACATTGAACTAACCTTCATTCTCCAAGCAACCAACCAATCCATTACCTTCCAATTCAAGACTTTGCAATTCTTTAAAAAGGTCAAAACAAAGATGCGTTGAGAACCCAATCGCCCAAGCTCTCATCCCTTGCTCCTCTAAGAGAGATTGGATCACTCGCCTTGTAGTGTTATCACACTCGATCCCATCCCACTCACAACAATTACTATTGTTGTCCACCCAATGATCTCTCCAGGAAACGCCATGTGGGTTGATCAAAGATTGGATATTCAAGAGACCAATCCTCTCTTCCTCCGAACACCCATAACAACGACCAAGCCATTCGCCAACCAAAGTGAATAATGCTAGCAACATCAAAGCCCCCATTATTTTCAACATCATCGTAGATAATTCTATGAACTACGCACTACGTAGAATATTGTTGTTTGTTATGTGCCTTTGGGCAACCATAGAGGTCCTATTTATACTACACTCTGGCCATTTAATTTCCTTGACTTTATCTGC
>JACEGQ020000123.1:0-38603 GCA_015852605.2 Populus deltoides | reverse complement strand
GGTTGGATTAAATTAAAGAAAATAAACTAAACTAAAAGTTGTGGGTGAAATTATAAGAAATGAAAATAGGTATAACTTAATTATAAGAAGAAGAAAAAAAGATGTAGGGGCTTAAATGCAAATAAGAAAAATTATAGGGCATAAATACTCCTATTCTCATCAAAATCTGCAGAAATCATAAGGAAAGAAAAGAGGGAGTTTTTGTATTCATTCTTGCAAAATCAAGAGAGAAACACCAAAATTTCAAGAAAACCATCCAAGATTAAGGGTTTATCGATGGAATAAACACTTGTGGGCAATTGATTAACAAGAAAATTGAACAAGAAGAGAAGATGGAGGGCTGGCTATCATTACATAAGAAAGGAGGGAGTTGAAAAAAATCTTCAACTGGTTGAAGATCAAAACCTTCATTCGTACCAGGTAAGGTGTTCTAAACATGATTTTGTAAGTCATTTCAAATTCGATAATGAATTGATGCCTTTATGTGAATTATAGATTAGGGTTCTTAGACTTGAAAGTGCATTTTTATCAACGTTTTATATCATCATTTTGTACTTGAAGTATCAATAACTCCTTAACTAGAGCATGTTTTATAATAACATGTCTAATAATATAAGATACCTTTAATTTATGGTAAATGTTCATCTTAAATGCAGGCCTATCACATAAATCAAAGGATTGATTGATGAGTTTAACTACTGAATTGAGAAGACATAGAGAAGGCTAAGCTTAGAAAAGAGATGCTGGTTCAGTCCAAACTAGAACACCATTCGGTTATTGGATCATAACTGGAGCTGTAGAACTTGGATTTAGGTCTGGTTTATATTTATGGAAAGCTAAGACATGGGCCTAAAACTTTCATGAGAGTCTAAGATTCAAAAGGACCACTTTCAAGTTCAAAATGCAGCAACAACAGAGAAGTCAGAATCTGTCCTGCAGCCTAGATATTGTTCAGTGTTTAGCCCATATCTTGAGTTCTAGAAGTCGAAATGCACCGATTCTTATTTTGTTGGAAAGGTGAGACAATTTCCCAGAACTTTCATGAAGACTATATATTCAAATTCTGATGTTAACAATGACGTTTTCTGCAGACAAGAAGATAAGGAGTGTTACCAAGTCAAGAGGTGGCCACCCACTCAACAATTAGTCATCAAATCAATAGTTCTAAATTTTGGGCCTATAAAAGGAGGCATTTGCCATGCATTTAGGCATCTTGCTTTTCAGATCAAGATCATGTTCTTGCTCTCTCTCTCTCTTTATATTTTTGTAATGTTTAAGTTATGTTTATATTAATCTCTTGTTTATGCTTTTCATTTCCTTTCCTTTCCTTTACTTAGTTAACTTATATCTTATTTATGTTCTTATCTTGTTTGTTTATGTTTCTCTCTTTCATTATGTTGAACTAAGTTTATTATATTAAGGTGAAATGTTACACTAATGGTGTAAGAATAACTATAGTATAAACTCAACATGGACTTTGATGTTTGATACTAACATGTTTTGTATATGTTATCTTGTTCACTTTTAATACTTTGCTTGTTAAATGGTTAATCTAGATTTATGTTGTATAACCCTTGGTACAACAAATACTTGGCACTTTTTGTGAAACCTTAGAAAATTTATAATTTAAATATGCGGATGTATAACCTGCCACGTAAACGTAGGACTGAAAGTGATATATAATGGAGGGGATGACCTCCATAAAATGAATTTTGTTTTAGAATTCATAAAGATAGAGAAATTGGTAACGTGTTTTGATGGATAAAATAATGAGAGAAATAACAAAATGTTTCAAAGAAATAAGTGAAGTAATAAAGAATACATTATAATAAAGGATAATTCAATGAAAATGGCAGGACTGAAGCTACAAGCATTAATTAAAAATCAGTGACGTTACTTTAAAACGATAATAATACCCGATAAATAAATAAAGGTAGAAATTTTAAAATGAATATATTCCAAAATAATAAAATGACCTTAAAGGTTTAGAAGGATAATTGATATTATTTTATGTGAAGATTGAACAAGAAAAATTGGATAGTTGACGAAAAGTCATGAACTGATCAATTTTACATTAGAAAGCAGAGCTCTCAATCTAATTGTTGGATTGGGATGAAATTTTGCATGAAGTCTATTAATATGTTTTCCTACATTGGTGAAAGATATCATCCCAATGGGAGTTTAGTAAAAACTAGCAATTTAAGCAGAAACAAACCGGATGGTTTACATGAAAAATAAAAAATAATATATAAATACATAAATGAAGGACATAAATGTAATTAGGGAAAAATGTGCCTTTAAAAACAGCAAAAGGCAACCAGATTAAAAAAAAAGGAAAGAAAAACAAAAAGGGGTGAGAGACAATAGAGAATTCGGTTACAGAGAGGTGCAGGATTTGGAGGAACCAATAATGCTTCGGTGGCCATATCTCTGGAATCCACCGTTGGTTCATGTTGATTTTTGGATATATTGTTCGTCTTACACACCTCTACTAATGGACCGGAGGGATTTGAAGGCAGATAATCCATGGAACAGAAATCATCATTGGAAGTGTCCTGGAAAACAAAAGGAAATATACCTACAGGGCAGTTTTGGTCGCCGGCTGATTTCTCTCTCTTCCACTATTGGATCATGCCTAGTTTTGGATATGTGGTGCGCCTAGCTGTTGAATTCATTCTGGATGGTGGAGATCGGAAACTCACTCTCAAAAATGGTTTCGTTCATGTTGAACAGTAGCTCGTCCATTTTTAAGTTAGTTCGATTTTATTCAGATCTATGGAGATCCACCCGTTGGATCATTCTGATGTTGAGATATATTGTACACAACATAATGCTATATATTCTGACCGTTGGGTTCAAGAAAAGTATCAAAAGTGGATGAGTTGTGGCTATTTGAATCTATTTCTAGTCTTAGTAAAACATTTAGGAAGCTTGATTTAATTACATGTTTTGATGAAATTAGAATTGTGTGGGTGTAGGGTTTATATAAGATGTAATGGTAAAATATGTTCTTGTTATTAGTGTTGTTATAGATTAATTGTGTTGTAAAATGTGTTAGGAAAGTTTTGAAATTTGGATGAAGGGACATTGAGTTTGTTGATTTAATGGATATATGTTTTTAGGCATTAAAAAGGATTGGGTCTAGTGGTAATTGAAAGGAAACTTGAAGAAAATGAGAGGATGAGCTTAATTGTTTTAATTGCTATGGAATTTGAGTTGAATAAGGTTAGAATAGATATGAAATGAATGGGTAAAGGTTTATCTGGAATAATTAAAAAGGGAATCATCCCTCACCATGAATGAAATTTGGCCAAATGAAGAAGAAATAAGGAGGTAAGACTTTGATTCATTTTCTATGTAAATTAGGTATGGATGCATAAATTTTTATAAAGAAAATTAGGTAGAGTGTTAATTGGAATAATTTTAAAAAGATCCAAATTCTCATTATAATATGGAATTCAACCAAAAATGAAAATCTTGAACTTGAGTTTATTCGACCTAATGTTATAGGGATTTTTATGGGATTGTGGTTTGTTGAATGTCAAATGAATTGTGTTATGTTTGAAATAATAGATTAATGAGAGGAAAATTTCATTTTATGGAATTTTAACGCTATTCAAATGGATAATAAAAGGGGAGAAAATGGTTAAATTAAGGCGTACATGGAATTATGATGAAAATATGTTGTTAAATTTACTTAAGATGAGGTAAAGTGGACTTATGAAAAAGAATTGAAAAAAACTCATCATAAAAAAAATAAAAAAATAAGGTCATTCGGCCAAGAATTGGTTTGATAAGGAAAATGAATTAGTTTCAATGGTATGAATAAATGTAAGGATGTGAAGTTACTAAGTCTGTACATGATGGGTTGAGTAGACAAAAAAAAAAAATATTGTTAGGTCATGTTTAAAGATATTCACTCTGGAAAGACAAGTCATTAAAAGAAAGGAAATAAATAAATAAATATGCGAATGCATGTGTCATGCGATTTTAAATTTAAATGAATTTTAGAATGGAATTTTCAATTATGGTGGAGCCACATTTGATGTGTATCTTTAATGATACATGAGAGATTGCAGAATCTGTTCAGTAGCATGGGACTTTTGCGCGAGTTCAAGCATTAGGTAGGTGTCTTACCAATAAGTAAGAGTACCTTATGTGCAACGTTATATCTCTATTAGTTAGGATAATGTTTGAACGAATAGGAGTGACTTGCATGTGTTGTTATGTATCGAATTAATTATGTTATTATGGTCGTAGTGTCGATAACTGAGTTTGTGTGGGAATGATGCTTAGCAACAATTGTTATAATGCATATGATGTTAAAAAAAAAAGAGAAGAAGAAGAAAAGAAAGAAAGGGGATCGATACGAATGGAAATTTCAAGTGACATTGATTAGCCATCCGGGTTTGGATAGCTAATGGTTCAATGAGGTTTCGTTGGTACCAGCATTTAGGGAGACATTGATTAGCTATCCAGGTTTGGATAGCTAATGGTATTAATGAGGTTTTATTGGTATCGTCATTTCAGACGCCATTGATTAGCAATTCGGGTTTGGATTGCTAATGGTATCAATCAGGTTTCATTAGTGCCGGCATTTCTTAAATTGATTAGTCGATCCCGAGCAATTGGGTGACTAATGATGTTAGTAAAGATTACTAACATCGGTATGGTTACTCCTGGTTCAGTGAAAAAGATAGGTTTATTAACTATTCTGGGTCGAGAATAGTTAATGATATCAACGGGTCACATTGGTATCGGCAACCATTTCTGGTGTGATTAGCTACTCCAGGTAAGGAGGCTAATAATGTCAAGGGTTCTTGACATCGGCAACTTTGATGGTAAGTCAGATATGAATAAGATTTGATACTCCAGATAAGAATAGTTAATGATACTAATCGGTTGTGTTAATATCGGTACGTGAATGTAAGTGATTAGTCTATCCTAATATTAAAAGACTAATGATACTAATGAGATTTATTAGTGTCGGCGATTACTTTCTAGAAAATAAAAGGGAAAATATTAATTAGTTATTCCAAAGGAATGAAATAAGCTAATGATATCAAGAGAGAAATGTCTTGGTATAAAGAGAGAATTGATTTATAAGGAAATGGTGTTCGAAAATCATTGAGTTATGTTGAGATTTCCAAGATGAAATTATTCTCAACAAATAGGAAAGGATATTAGATGGATATTGGTAATAGATTGAAAATGCATGTTGTAAAAGAGGTTTATACCTAATTTTATGTCTCAAAAGAAATTCTATGAAGATTATTATCTATCATTGTTATTGTTTGTTACTACCTTTTTATATTTATGTGTACACGTTAATTTTTATTTTCAAGTCCATCAGGGTAGCGTCCAGAATGATATTGGTTTAGTTACCTTTTGCTTTTGACCATATAATTATTTGTAAATTAAGAGTCTTCTATCCTAAAACTTGAAATGTAATATTAATCCGTAAATTTGAATGTATGACTTTAATCTAATGTTCGTAACTTTAAGTACCTATTTAACCATGCATATTTAGAGTTGAAAACAAATCTTTCACTTGAATTACATTATATGATGTTATTGAATAACATGAATTGTGTTGATGATGATGAGTTGGGTTGAGATCTAGGATGATTGGATCAAGATGTGAATTAAAATTGGAAGTGTAATATGATTTTGTAGATAACTTGGGACCCCCTAGTATAGGGGAGACTCTGCCAAAATTTTGGTAGAAATTTGGTGGAACCGGTATATCGAAAAAAATTTACTTGAAAATTTCCAATGTATCGCGAAATTGTTACACTTTCATAGCCCAACCGTATGATATAACCGACACCTGTGCTACGAAAAGAACTTGATTTGTTAAACTCAACATGGACTTTAATGTTTGATACTAACATGTTTTGTATTTGTTATCTTGTTCACTTTTAAAACTTTGCTTGTTAAATGGTTAATCTAGATTTATGTTGTATAACCCTTGATATAACAAATACTTGACACTTTCATAGCCCAATCGTATGGTATAACTGACACCTGTGCTATGAAAGGAACTTGATTTGTTGTTAACATAAGTTATAATCATGAATATCTGACAACATTTACAAGTTTTAGCATTATTTGAATAAGATAACTAATGTAATCATGTTAAGATGATTTCTGAGTCCCTAGGGGCTGTTTGGGCTGTCGAATCCACGCGCCACCCGTGATAGCAGTTACTTGATGATTTCTGAGTCCCTAGGGGCTGTTTGGGCGCCAATCTACGCCACCCGTGATGCCATCGCTTCGCTGATGATTTCTCGAGTCCCTAGGGGGTTCGGTGGGCCGCCAATCTACGCGCTACCCGTGATGCAGCTTTCGTTGATGATTTCTCGAGTCCCTAGGGGCGCTTGGGCCGCCCAATCCACGCGTCACACGTGAAAGCAGTTCGTTGATGATTTCTGAGTCCCTAGGGGCCGCTTTGGGGCGCCCAATCCACGCGCCACCCGCGATGCTCAGCTTCGTTGATGATTTCTATGTCCCTAGGGGCCGCTTTGGGCCGGCCAATCCACGCCACCCGTGACGATGCAGCCGTTGATGATTTCCCGAGTCCCTAGGGGCCGCTTTGGGCCGCCAATCCACGCCACACCCGTGATGATAGCTCGTTGATGATTTCTGAGTCCCTAGGGGCTGTTTGGGCTGTCGAATCCACGCGGCACCCGTGACAGCAGTTAGTTGATGATTTCTGAGTCCCTAGGGGCTGCTTGGGCGTCCAATTCACGCCACCCGGGAAAGCTTCGTGATGATTTCGGCCCTGTGGTGATTTCGAGTCCCTAGGGGATGATTTTGATGATTTCGAGTCCTCAGGGCCCACGCCGAATCCACGACACGCGGAGCTGCTTGTTGATGATTTTGAGTCCCTAGGGGCCGCTTTGGGCCGCCAATCCATGCGTCACCCGTGATATCAGCTCGTTGATGATTTCTGAGTCCCTAGTGGGCTGTTTGGGTTGTCAAATCCACGCGTCACCCGTGACACACTTCGTTCATGATTTCTCAGTCCCTAGGGGCCTCTTTGGGCCGCCGAATCCACCACCCCCGTGATAGCGAGCTTGTTGATGATTTCGAGTCCCTAGGGGCCGCTTTGGGTGCCAATCCACGCGCCACCCGTGATGCAGCAGCTTCGTTGATGATTTCGAGTCCCTAGGGGCCTTTGGGGCGCCCAATCCACGCGTCACCCGTGAGGGCACTTCGTTGATGATTTCTCAGTCCCTAGGGGCCTCTTTGGGGCGCCAATCCACGCCCCCCGTGACAGCTCGCGTTGATGATTTCTGAGTCCCTAGGGGCTGTTTGGGCTGTCCAATCCACGCGCCACCCGTGACATGAGTTCGTTGATGATTTCTGAGTCCCTAGGGGCTGTTTGGGCTGTCCAATCCACGCCCGCCCCCGTGATGCCAGCGATGCGTGTGATGATTTCGAGTCCCTAGGGGCCGCTTGGGTCGAATCCACGCGCCCCGTGATGACAGCTGCTTGATGATTTCTCGAGTCCCTAGGGGCGCTTGGGCGCCCAATCCATGCACAACCCGTGACAAGCGCTTCGCTGATGATTTTCGAGTCCCTGGGGGCTGTTTGGGCTGCCGAATCCTCGAGTCACCCGTGACAACAGTTCGTTAATGATTTCTGAGTCCCTAGGTGCTGCTTGATGATTTCGGCCCTGGGGGCCGCTTTGGGTCCCAATCCACGCACACCCGTGATGCAGCTCGTTGAAGATTTCCGAGTCCCTAGGGGGCGCTTTGGGCGCCGAATCTACGCGCCACCCGTGACAGCAGCTTGTTGATGATTTCTGAGTCCCTAGGGGCCGCTTGGGTCGCCGAATCCACGCGCCACCCGTGAAGGCAGTTCGTTGATGATTTCTGTCTCTAGGGGCGCTTGGGCCGCCGAATCTACGCGCCACCCGTGATGCAGCTCGCTTGATGATTTCTCGAGTCCCTAGGGGCCGCTTTGGGGCCGCCGAATCCACGCGCCACCCGCGACATCGGCGCTGATGATGATTTCGAGTCCCTAGGGGCCGCTTGGGCGCGAATCCACGCGCCACCCGTGACAGCAGCTTCGTTGATGATTTCTGAGTCCCTAGGGGCCGCTTGGGGCGCCAATCCACGCGCCACCCGTGATGCAGCTCGCTTGATGATTTCCGAGTCCCTAGGGGCCTTGGGTGCCGAATCCACGCGACACCCGTGATGCAGCTTGATGATTTCTGAGTCCCTAGGGGCCGTGTGGGCGCCGAATCCACGCCACCCGCTTTGATGATGATTTCCGAGTCCCTAGGGGTCGCGGAACCACGCCACCCGTGATGCAGCTTGTTGATGATTTCTCGAGTCCCTAGGGGCGCTTTGGGCGCCCAATCCACGCCACCCGTGACCGAGCTCGCTTGATGATTTCTGAGTCCCTAGGGGCTGTTTGGGCTGTCGAATCCACGCGCCACCCGTGACAGCAGTTCGTTGATGATTTCTGAGTCCCTAGGGGCTGTTTGGGCTGTCGAATCCACGCGCCACCCGTGACAGCAGTTAGTTGATGATTTCTGAGTCCCTAGGGGCGGTTTGGATCCCAGACCCCGGATGACACATTTGATGATTTCATTTCGAGTCCCTAGGGGTCGCTTCCAATCCACGCGCCACCCCCGTGATGCATGCCGCTTGTTGATGATTTCGAGTCCCTAGGGGCCGCTTTGGGCCGCCGAATCCACGCCACCCGTGATGCAGCTTTTGATGATTTCCGAGTCCCTAGGGGCCGCTTGGGCCGCCGAATCTACGCCACCCCGTGATGACAGCTTCGTTGATGATTTCGAGTCCCTAGGGGCCGCTTTGGGCCGCGAATCCACGCGCCACCCGTGATGCAGCTGTTGATGATTTCAGTCCCTAGGGGCCGCTTGGGGCGCCGAATCCACGCCCCCCGTGATGCAGCTCGCTTGATGATTTCGAGTCCCTAGGGGTCCCTTGGGCCGCCCGAATCCACGCGCCACCCGTGATGCCGCCAGCTTGTTGATGATTTCTGAGTCCCTAGGGGCCGCTTTGGGCCCGAATCCACGCGCCACCCCCGTGATGCAGCTTTTTTGATGATTTCGAGTCCCTAGGGGCCGCTTTGGGCCGAATCCACGCCAACCCGTGAGGGCTTGATGATTTCTCGAGTCCCTAGGGGCGCTTTGGGCCGCCGAATCCACGCGCCACCCGTGACATGCGCTTTTGATGATTTCCGAGTCCCTAGGGGCGCTTTGGGTGTCAATCCACGCGCCACCCGCTGATGGCAGCTGCGTTGATGATTTCCGAGTCCCTAGGGGCCGCTTTGGGCGCGAATCCACGCGCCACCCGTGATAGCAGTTAGTTGATGATTTCTGAGTCCCTGGGGGCGGTTTGGGCGCCGAATCCACGCGCGCACCCGTGATGAGCGCTGTTGATGATTTCTCGAGTCCCTAGGGGCGTTGGGCCAATCCACGCACACCCCGACATGAAGCTTCGTTGATGATTTCTGAGTCCCTAGGGGCCGGTTGGGGCCGATGTGAATCCATGAGTTGGATGATTTCCCCGGTCCCTAGGGGCCGTTTGGCCGCCCCATTCACGCCGCCCGATGAGGGCCGATGATGATTTCCTAGTCCCTAGGGGCTTTGGGGCCGCCGAATCCAATCGCGCCACCCGTGATGAGCAGCTTCGTTGATGATTTCCGAGTCCCTAGGGGTCGCTTTGGGCCGCCGAATCCACGCCAACCCGCCTGATGCAGCTCGTTGATGATTTCTGAGTCCCTAGGGGCGCTTTGGGCTATCCACGCGATGATGATTTCCGAGTCCCTAGGGGCCGCTTGGGCGCAATCCACGCGCCACCCGTGAGAGCGGTTGGTTGATGATTTCTGAGTCCCTAGGGGCCGCTTGGGGCCCGAATCCACGCCACCCGTGACGATGCTCGCTGTTGATGATTTCCGAGTCCCTAGGGGCCGCTGGGTGTCCAATCCACGCCCCCCGTGAGCAGCTTCGTTGATGATTTCTCGAGTCCCTAGGGGCCGCTTTGGGGCCGCCCGATCCACGCGCCACCCGTGATGCAGCTTCGCTTGATGATTTCTCGAGTCCCTAGGGGCCGCTTTGGGGCCCGATCCAATCCACGCCACCCGTGAAGCAGCAGCTTTGATGATTTCTCGAGTCCCTAGGGGCTTTGGGCGTCCGAATCCACGCCGCCCCCGAGAAATCAGCTGCTGATGATTTCTCGAGTCCCTAGGGGCCGCTTGGGGTGTCCACGCGCCACCCGTGATGCAGCTTGTTGATGATTTCGAGTCCCTAGGGGCCGTTTGGGGCGCCCATCCACGCCACCCCGTGAATGGCGCTGGTTGATGATTTCCGAGTCCCTAGGGGCCGCTTTGGGCGCGAATCCAAGCGCCCCGTGATGACGCAGCTTTGATGATTTCGAGTCCCTGGGGGCCGCTTTGGGTCTGAATCCACGCGCCACCCGCGACGATGCGCAGCTTGATGATTTTTAGTCCCTAGGGGCCGCTTGGGCGCCGAATCCACGCCACCCGTGATGATCAGTTTGTTGATGATTTATGAGTCCCTAGGGGGCTGTTTGGGCTGTCGCCGAATCCACGCGCCACCCGTGATGACATCAGCTTGCTGATGATTTCTCGAGTCCCTAGGGGCCGCTTTGGGCGTCCAATCCACGCGCCACCCGTGATGCCAGCCTTGCTGATGATTTCTCGAGTCCCTAGGGCTGATTCCACGCCAATCCCCGCGATGGGGTTCCCTTGGCTGTGATGATTTCGAGTCCCTGGGGTTGTGTTCCGGCGTTGGGCCCAATCCACGCCGTGCCAGCCCGATGATGATTTGATGATTTCTGAGTCCCTAGGGGTTTGGGCCGCCCAATCTACGCCACCCCGTGACAGCGCTTGATGATTTCTAGAGGCCCTAGGGGCGCTTTGGGGCGCCGAATCCACGCGCCCCCCGTGACAGCTGTTAGTTGATGATTTCTGAGTCCCTATGGGGTGCCCTTGGGGGCCGGCCCAATCCATGCCACCCGTGATGCGTCAGCGCTGTTGATGATTTCCGAGTCCCTAGGGGTCCGTTTGGGCCGCCGAATCCACGCGCCACCCGCGAAGACCAGCTCGTTGATGATTTCGAGTCCCTAGGGGCCGCTTTGGGCGCCGAATCCAAGCCACCCGTGATGCAGCGCTTGATGATGATTTCGAGTCCCTAGGGGTCGCTGGGCCGCCGAATCCACGCGCACCCCGTGATATCATTTGGTTGATGATTTCAGAGTCCCTATGGGCTTTGGCCGTCCAATCCACGCGCCCCGTGATGCAACAGCTTCGCTGATGATTTTCGAGTCCCTAGGGGCGTTGGGTGCCGAATCCACGCCGCACCCGTGATGACAGCAGCTTCGTTGATGATTTCCGAGTCCCTAGGGGCCGCTTTGGGCGCCAATCCACGCGCCACCCGGGAGATAGCGCTTCGCTGATGATTTCCGAGTCCCTAGGGGCCGCTTTGTCAAATCCACGCGCCACCCCGATGAGCCGCTTGATGATTTCCGAGTCCCTAGGGGCCGCTTGGGGCCGTAATCCACGCGCCACCCGTGATGAAAGCTTGCTGATGATTTCCGAGTCCCTAGGGGCCGCTTGGGTCGAATCCACGGCGAACCCGTGACACACCGTTGATGATTTCTCGAGTCCCTAGGGGCGCTTGGGACGAATTCCCAAGCACCCGTGATGAGGCCGATGATGATTTCTGAGTCCCTAGGGGCCGCTTTGGGTGCCGAATCCACGCGCCACCCGTGATGCAGCTTCGCTGTGATGATTTCGAGTCCTTAGGGGCCGCTTGGGTGCCGATCCACGCCACCCCCCGTGAATGCAGCTTCGTTGATGATTTCGAGTCCCTAGGGGCCGCGGGCCGGCCCCAATCCACGCCACCCCGTGACGAAGCAGCTGGTTGATGATTTCGAGTCCCTAGGGGCGTTTGGGCGCCGACCAATCCACACCCGTGAAGCAGCTTGCTGATGATTTCTTAGTCCCTAGGGGCTCTTTGGGCTGCCGAATCCACGCCACCCGTGACATGCGAGCTTCGTGATGATTTCGAGTCCCTAGGGGTCCGCTTTGGGCCGTCCGAATCCACGCGCCCCCCGTGACAGCTGTTAGTTGATGATTTTTGAGTCCCTACGGGCGCTTGGGGGTCCAATCCACGCCACCCCGTGACGGCCAGCTCGTTGATGATTTCCCGAGTCCCTAGGGGCGCTTTGGGGCCGCCGAATCCAAGCGCCACCCGGATGACAGCTGGTTGATGATTTCTGAGTCCCTAGGGGCGCTTTGGGGTCCAATCCACGCCACCCGTGATGCAGCTTTCTGATGATTTCGAGTCCCTAGGGGCTTTGGGGCCGTTGAATCCACGCCCACCGCGCGATGCAGCTCGTTGATGATTTCGGAGTCCCTAGGGGCCGCTTTGGGCCGAATCCGCGCCCCCCGTGAATAAAGCTTTGATGATTTCGAGTCCCTAGGGGCCGCTTTGGGCCGTCGAATCCACGCGCCCCGCGACCCGTGAAGATTTCCCCTTGATGATTTTTGAGTCCCTAGGGTGATGATTTCGAGTCCCTAGGGGCCGCTTTGGGCGCCCAATCCACGCCACCCGTGACATGAGCTTGTTGATGATTTCCGAGTCCCTAGGGGCCGCTTGGGGGCCGCCCAATCTACGCGCCACCGTGACCGATGCAGCTTGGTTGATGATTTCTGAGTCCCTAGGGGCCGCTTTGGGCGGCCAATCCACGCCACCCGCCCGTGACAAGCCAGCTGCTGATGATTTCTCGAGTCCCTGGGGGCGCTTTGGGCCGCCGAATCCAAACGCGACCCGTGACATAGTAGTTTTTTGATGATTTCTGAGTCCCTAGGGGCCGCTTTGGGGCTGTCGAATCCAGGCGTCACCCGTGATAGCAGTTGGTTGATGATTTCTGAGTCCCTAGGGGCTGTTTGGGCTGTCCAATCCACGCGTCACCCGTGACAGCAGTTTGTTGATGATTTTTTAGGCCCTAGGGACTGTTTGGGCTGTCGAATCCACGCGTCACCCGTGACAGCAGTTCGTTGATGATTTCTGAGTCCCTAGGGGCTGTTTGGGGTGCCGAATCCACGCCACACCCGTGATGCAGCTCGCTTGATGATTTTTCGAGTCCCTAGGGGCCGCTTGGGGCCGAATCCAATCGCGCCACCCGTGATGCCGCTTTGGATGATTTATGAGTCCCTAGGGGCCGTTTGGGTCCGAATCCAACCACGCCACCCCGTGATGCAGCTGATGATGATTTCGAGTCCCTAGGGGCTGGGCCGCCGAATCCACGCCGCCACCCGTGATAGCTTCGTTGATGATTTCGAGTCCCTAGGGGCCGCTTGGGCGCCGAATCCACGCGCCACCCGTGATGCAAGCTTGCTGATGATTTCGAGTCCCTAGGGGCCGCTTGGGTGCCGAATCCACGCGCACCCGTGACGAGCGCTTCGTTGATGATTTCGAGTCCCTAGGGGGCTCCATGGGCCCCCCGGATGATCCTTCGTTGATGATTTCGGAGTCCCTAGGGGCGCCCGTGAATCTACCGCCACCCGCGATGAAATAGCTTCGTTGATGATTTCTCGAGTCCCTAGGGGCTTGGGTCGCCGAATCTACGCGCCACCCGCGAAGCAGCTCGATGATGATGATTTTCGAGTCCCTAGGGGCCGCTTTGGGCCGCCGAATCCACGCGCCACCCGTGATGCAGCTCGCTTGATGATTTCCGAGTCCCTAGGGGCCGCTTTGGGTGTCGAATCCACGCGCCACCCGTGACAGCAGTTGGTTGATGATTTTTTAGGCCCTAGGGGCTGTTTGGGCTGTCGAATCCACGCGCCACCCGTGACAGCAGTTGGTTGATGATTTCTGAGTCCCTAGGGGCTGTTTGGGCTTTCGAATCCACGCCGCCACCCGTGATGCCGCTGTTGATGATTTCCGAGTCCCTAGGGGTCCTTTGGGTGGCCAATCCACGCCACCCGTGACAAGCGCTTGTTGATGATTTCGAGTCCCTAGGGGTCGCTTTGGGGCGCCGAATCCAGCTGGATGATTTCTCGAGTCCCTAGGGGCCGCTTTGGGCGCCAATCCACGCGCCACCCGTGACAAGCGATTGATGATGATTTCTGAGTCCCTAGGGGCCCTTGGGCCGCCGAATCCACGCCACCCGCGATGACAGCTTCGCTGATGATTTCCGAGTCCCTAGGGGCCTTGGGGCCGCCCAATCCACGCGCCACCCGTGAATTCGATCGCTTGATGATTTCTCGAGTCCCTAGGGGCCCTTGGGAGTCCCTGTGGCCGGATCCAATCCCACCCGCCCATGCGAGCTTCGCTGCTGATGATTTCGAGTCCCTAGGGGCTTTGGGCGCCAATCTAATCCGCCCCCCGAGATGATGCTTTGTTGATGATTTCGAGTCCCTAGGGGCCGCTTGGGGCCGCCGAATCCACGCCACCCGTCACATCAGCTTGTTGATGATTTATGAGTCCCTAGGGGTCCCTTGGGCCGCCCCAATCCACGCCCCCCGTGATGCAGCTTCTTGATGATTTCGAGTCCCTAGGGGCCGTTTGGGGCGCCAATCCACGCCACCCGCGGAGCAGCTTTGTTGATGATTTCGAGTCCCTAGGGGTCGCTTGGGCCGCCGCCAATCCACGCCACCCCGTGATGCAGCTTGTTGATGATTTCTCGAGTCCCTAGGGGTCGCTTTCCAATGCGCCACCCGTGATGCAGCTTTGATGATTTCTGAGTCGCTAGGGGCCGCTTGGGCCCAATCCACCGCCCCGAAATCAGCTTTGATGATTTCCGAGTCCCTAGGGGCCGCTTTGGGCCGCCGAATCCACGCGCCCCCCGGGATAGCCTTGCTGATGATTTCTAGTCCCTAGGGGGGGGGGCCCGGATCCAAGCGCCCCGTGACAGCCAGCTGCTTGATGATTTCGAGTCCCTAGGGGCCGCTTGGGCCGTCGAATCCACGCCCGCGACACCCGTGAGGGCTTCTTGATGATTTCGAGTCCCTAGGGGCCGCTTTGGGCCGCCCAATCCACGCTACCCCCGTGACGTCAGCTTCGCTTGATGATTTCGAGTCCCTAGGGGTGGGTGGGCCGCCCAATCCGCGCCACCCGTGATAGCTTCGCTGATGATTTCCGAGTCCCTAGGGGCTTGGGTGTCCGGCCAATCCACGCCGCACCCGTGATGCAGCAGCTGTTGATGATTTCTAGTCCCTAGGGGCGCTTTGGGTGCCGAATCCAACCACGCCACCCGCGATGCAGCGGCTTGTTGATGATTTCGAGTCCCTAGGGGCTTTTGGGGCGCCCAATCCAATCCGCGCCACCCGTGATGCAGCTTCGCTGATGATTTCGAGTCCCTAGGGGCCTTGGGGCGTCCGAATCCCCACGCCACCCGGGATGAGTTTGTTGATGATTTCTGAGTCCCTAGGGGGCTTTGTGCGAATCCAATCCCGCGCACCCGTGAATGAGAGCTCGTTGATGATTTCTAAGGCCCTAGGGGTCGCTTGGGTGCCAATCCACGCGCCACCCGTGACAACGAGCTTCGTTGATGATTTCCGAGTCCTTAGGGGTCGCTTTGGGGCCGCGAATCCAACGCGCCACCCGTGATGACAGCTTGTTGATGATTTCGAGTCCCTAGGGGCCGCTTTGGGGGTCGCCCAATCCACGCGCCCCCCGGATGCAAAGCTTCGTTGATGATTTCTTAGTCCCTAGGGGCCCGGGCCGCCCAATCCAATCCACGCCCCCCGTGAAATCGCAGCTTGTTGATGATTTCGAGTCCCTAGGGGCTTGGGTGGGCCGCAATCCACGCGCCACCCGTGAAATGCAGCTCGTTGATGATTTTCGAGTCCCTAGGGGCGCTTGGGCCGTTCCCAATCCACCCGCCATGATAGCAGCTTCTTGATGATTTCCGAGTCCTTAGGGGCCCTTGATGGAATCCACGCCCACCTTGGAATGCACTTGTGATGATTTCTGAGTCCCTAGGGGCCGCGGGCCCGAATCCAACGCCGCCACCCGTGATGCGCAGCTTTGTTGATGATTTCTAGTCCCTAGGGGCCTTTGGGCCGCCGAATCCACGCCACCCGTGACAACGCTGATGTTGATGATGATTTCCGAGTCCCTAGGGGCCGCTTTGGGCGCCAATCCACGCGCGCCCCCGGTGCAGCAGCGCTTGATGATTTCTGAGTCCCTAGGGGCTCTTTGGGTTTGGGCGGCGAATCCACGCCACCCCGTGACGTGAGCGCTCGTTGATGATTTCGAGTCCCTAGGGGCCGCTTTGGGCCGAATCCACGCGACCCCGTGACATGCAGCTTGATGATTTTCGAGTCCCTAGGGGTCGCTTGGGGCGCCGAATCCAAGCGCCACCCGTGATGATAGCTTTGATGATTTCCGAGTCCCTAGGGGCCGCTTGGGCCGCCCAATCCACGCCCCCCGTGACGTCGGCCCTTCGTTCATGATTTCTGAGTCCCTAGGGGCTGTTTGGGCCGTCGAATCCAACCAGGCCACCCCGTGATGAAGCTTCGTTGATGATTTTTGAGTCCCTAGGGGTGTTTGGGCTTGAATCCATCCCGCCATGATGCCGATGATTTTTTCGAGTCCCTAGGGGCTCGCTTGGGCCGACGAATCCCAAGCCCTAGGGACCCTTTGATGATGATGATTTCGGGTCCCTGTCCTGGGGGGGTTTCCGAATCCAAGCGCCACCGTGATGACAGCCCTCGTTGATAATTTCTGAGTCCCTAGGGGCTCTTTGGGTTGTCCAATCCACGCCACCCGGGATGCTCGCTTGATGATTTCTGGGTCCCTAGGGGTCCGCTTTGGGCCGGATCTAATCCACGCCACCCGTGAGAAGCAGCTTCGCTTGATGATTTTCCGAGTCCCTAGGGGCCGCTTTGGGTGCCGAATCCACGCGCCACCCGCGATGATAGCCGCTGATGATTTCGAGTCCCTAGGGGCCGCTTTGGGCGCCGAATCCACGCCTGCCACCCGTGACGACCCAGCTTCGTTGATGATTTCCGAGTCCCTAGGGGGCTTTTGGGTTGAATCCACGCGCCCCCCGTGACAGATGTTAGTTGATGATTTCTGAGTCCCTAGGGGCTTTGGGCGCCGACCCACGCGCCCCACCCGTGAGGAAATAGCTGGTTGATGATTTCGGGGCCCCGGGGTCCGCTTTTGGGCCGTGTGTCCCAATCCACCCGTGATCAGCTTGGCCGTTGATGATTTCCAGTCCCTAGGGGCCGTTTGGGCCGCCCGATCCTACGCCACCCGTGCAGCTTGCTGATGATTTCGAGTCCCTAGGGGCCGCTTGGGACGCCCAATCCACGCCCCGACCGATGAGCAGCTTGATGATTTCAGAGTCCCTAGGGGCCGCTTGGGGCCGAATCCACGCGCCACCCGTGACGAGAGCTTGCGTTGATGATTTCGAGTCCCTAGGGGCCGCTTTGGGCCTAATCCACGCCCCCCGCGATGAGCAGCTGATGATGATTTCGAGTCCCTAGGGGCCGCTTTGGGCCGCCAACCACGCCACCCGGGATGACAGCTCGCTGATGATTTCCGAGTCCCTAGGGGTGCTTTGGGCGCCAATCCATCCACCCGTGAACAGCGTCTGCTGATGATTTCCGAGTCCCTAGGGGCCGCTTTGGGCCTAATCCACGCGCCCCCGTGATGAGCGGCTGGTTGATGATTTCCGAGTCCTTAGGGGCCGCTTGGGGGCCGAATCCACGCACCCGTGATACGAAGCTTCGTTGATGATTTGGAGTCCCTAGGGGCGCTTTGGGGTCGCCGAATCCACGCCACCGTGCGCAGCTTCGCTTGATGATTTTTGAGTCCCTATGGGGTTGGGCCGTCCAATCCAAGCCACCACCCGACATCGCAGCAGCTTGTTGATGATTTCGGAGTCCCTAGGGGCCGCTGGGGGCGAATCCACGCGCCACCCGTGATGAGCTTGCTGATGATTTCTGAGTCCTTAGGGGCCGCTTGGGGTCGCCAATCCACGCACCCCCGTGACAGAGCTTGTTGATGATTTCGAGTCCCTAGGGGCGCTTGGGTGCGCCAATCCACGCGCCACCCGTGATGCAGCTTCGTTGATGATTTCGAGTCCCTAGGGGCCGCTTTGGGCGCCAATCTACGCTACCCGCGGATGAGCTTCGTTGATGATTTTGAGGCCCTAGGGGCCGGTTGGGTCGCCGAATCCAATCGGGCCACCCGTGATGATCATCGCTTCGCTTGATGATTTCCGAGTCCCTAGGGGCCGCTTTGGGGTCGCGAATCCACGCGCCACCGCCGTGATCGCAGCTTGCTGATGATTTCGAGTCCCTAGGGGCCGCTTGGGCCGCCGAATCTACGCCACCCGTGATGCAGCGGCTTGTTGATGATTTCCGAGTCCCTAGGGGCCGCTTTGGGGCCAATCCACGCCACCACCCGTGATGCCAGCTTGTTGATGATTTCGAGTCCCTAGGGGCCGCTTTGGGCCCCCGAATCTACGCGCCACCCGTGATGATCTCGTTGATGATTTCGAGTCCCTGGGGATGGGGTTGGGGTGGCCAATCCACGAGACACCTGATGGGCCTTTGAGTCTGGGTTGATTTCCGAGTCCCTAAGGGTCCATGTCGCCCCAATCCACGCCCGCGACGAGAGTCGCTGATGATTTCGAGTCCCTAGTCCTGGGGGCCGCTTTGGGCCGCATCCACGCTACCCCCGTGACGACGCAGCTCGTTGATGATTTTCGAGTCCCTAGGGGCCGCTTGGGCCGCCCAATCCAGCGCCACCGTGACAGCAGCTTGCTTGATGATTTCTCGAGTCCCTAGGGGCCGCTGGGCCGCCGAATCCACGCGCCACCCGTGATGCCAGCTTCGTTGATGATTTCCGAGTCCCTAGGGGCCGCTTTGGGCCAACCACGCGCCACCCGTGATGCGTCGTCGCTGATGATTTCCGAGTCCCTAGGGGCCTTTGGGCGACCATCCACGCCACCCGGATGAGCTCGTTGATGATTTCGAGTCCCTAGGGGCCGCTTTGGCCGTCCCGAATCCATCCCCGCCACCCGTGACGCCCTAGCTGCGCTGATGATTTCCGAGTCCCTAGGGGCCGCTTGGTTTCGGGGTCCCCAATCCACGCGCTCATCGCGCCACCCGTGACAAAGCTTCGCTTGATGATTTCTGAGTCCCTAGGGGCGCTTTGGGCTGTCGAACCAATCCCGCAACCGTGATGACAGCTTCGTTGATGATTTCCGAGTCCCTAGGGGCCGCTTTGGGGGTCCGAATCCACGCGGCACCCCGTGATGCAGCTCGCTGATGATGATTTCGAGTCCCTAGGGGTTGGCTTTGGGCCGCCCAATCCAACGCGCCAACCGGTGCAGCCGCTTGATGATTTCTGGCCCTTGGGGGTCGATCCACGCCGCCACCCGCTGACACCAGCGGCTTGATGATTTCTGCGTCCCTAGGGGCCGCTTGGGTGCCGAATCCAACCCGCCACCCCCGTGACATGAGCTTTTGATGATTTCCCGAGTCCTAGGGGCGCTTTGGGTCGCCAATCCACGCGCCCCCGTGATGAGCAGCCGTTGATGATTTCCGAGTCCCTAGGGGCCGCTTGGGTCGCTGACCATCCACGCCCCGTGATGCCAGCTTGTTGATGATTTGTGAGTCCCTAGGGGCTTGGGGCCGCCAATCCACGCGCCACCCGTGACATAGCTGCTTGATGATTTCGAGTCCCTAGGGGCGCTTTGGGCCGTGGCCCAATCCAAGCCGCCCGTGAAAACGCAGCTTGATGATTTTTTCGAGTCCCTAGGGGCTTTCCCTGGGCGTCCGGGCATCCATTTCGAGCCCTACCCCGTGAATCCACGCGCCACCCGTGAAGCTTCGTTGATGATTTCTCGAGTCCCTAGGGGCCGCTTTGGGTCTCAATCCACGCCCCCCGGGGAAAGAGCTTCGTTGATGATTTTCGAGTCCCTAGGGGCCGCTTTGGGCCGCCCAATCCATCACCCCGATGCAAAGCGGCTTCGTTGATGATTTCCGAGTCCCTAGGGGCGCTTTGGGCGCAATCCATGCGCAACCCGTGATCGGCTTGCTTGTTGATGATTTCGAGTCCCTAGGGGCCGCTTGGGGTGCGAATCCACGCGCCACCCGTGATGCAGCTTCGTTGATGATTTCTGAGTCCTAGGGGCCGCTTGGGGCGCCGAATCCACGCGCACCCGCGACAGCGCCTGTTGATGATTTCGAGTCCCTAGGGGCCGCTTTGGGCCGCCCAATCCACGCGCCACCCGATGACAGCTTCGTTGATGATTTCGAGTCCCTAGGGGTGCTTTGGGGGATCCACGCGCCACCCGTGAAGCATCGCTTGTTGATGATTTCTCGAGTCCCTAGGGGCCGCTTTGGGCGCGAATCCAGCGCCACCCGGGTGCAGCCGCTTGATGATTTCGAGTCCCTAGGGGCCGCTTTGGGCCGCCGAATCCACGCCACACCCCCGATGAGCCGCTTTGATGATTTCTGAGTCCCTAGGGGCCGCTTTGGGTCCGAATCCACGCCACCCGTGATGACAGCTTGTTGATGATTTCGAGTCCCTAGGGGCGCTTGGGCGCCCAATCCACGCCACCCGTGATGACAGCGCTTTGATGATTTCGAGTCCCTGGGGGCCGCTTGGGCGCCCAATCCATGCCACCCGTGACAGCCCGTTGATGATTTCTCGAGTCCCTAGGGGCCGCTGGGTTTCCAATCCCTAGGGGCCATTTGATGGTGGATGATTTTTCGAGTCCCGCCTTGGGGTCTTTGGGGTCCCGAATCCACGCTACCCGACGTGATGCAGCTGATGATGATTTCTGAGTCCCTAGGGGCGCTTGGGCGCCCAATCTATGCGCCACCCGTGATGCCAGCGCTTCGTTGATGATTTCTCAGTCCCTAGGGGCCGCTTTGGGGGGCCGAATCCACGCCACCCGTGACAGGAGTTCGTTGATGATTTCTGAGTCCCTAGGGGCTGTTTGGGCTGTCCAATCCACGCGTCACCCGTGACAGCAGTTGGTTGATGATTTCTGAGTCCCTAGGGGCTGTTTGGGGGGCCAATCCAACGCGCCACCCGTGATGCAGCTCGCTTGATGATTTCTGAGTCCTTAGAGGTGTTTGGGTGTCCAATCCATGCGTCCCCGTGATGCAGCGCTTCGTTGATGATTTCGAGTCCCTAGGGGCCGCTTTGGGCCGTCCGAATCCATCGCACCCCGTGACAGCAGCTGTTGATGATTTCGGCCCTAGGGGCGCTTGGGGGCCGAATCCAACGCCACCGCGACAGCGCCAGCTGCTTGATGATTTCCGAGTCCCTAGGGGCCGCTTTGGGCCGCCAATCCACGCGCCACCCGCGATGCACCGAGCTTCGCTTGATGATTTGTGAGTCCCTAGGTGCTGTTTGGCTGCCGAATCTACGCCCACCCGCGACAGCAGATGCGCTTGATGATTTTCGAGTCCCTAGGGGCTGTTTGGGCTGTCCAATCCACGCGTCACACGTGAAATCAGTTCGTTGATGATTTCTGAGTCCCTAGGGGCTGCTTAGGGTGACCAATCCATGCCCCCCCGTGATGATGCATTCGTTGATGATTTCCCTCGAGTCCCTGTGGGGTCCTTGGGCCGTTTCGCCCTGGGGCCACTTGCCCAATCCACGCGCCACCCGCGACAGGAGTTCGTTGATGATTTCTGAGTCCCTAGGGGCTCTTTGGGCTGTCGAATCCATGCGTCACCCGTGATAGCAGTTGGTTGATGATTTCTGAGTCCCTAGGGGCTGTTTGGGCTGTCCAATCCACGCGTCCCCCGTGAGAGCAGTTCGCTTGATGATTTCTGAGTCCCTAGGGGCTTTGGGCCCGAATCCACGCGCCCCCGCTGTGATGCAGCCCTTGGTTGATGATTTCCGAGTCCCTAGGGGGGGTGGGTCCCGATCCATGCGCCACCCGTGATGCAGCTTGATTTTTGAGTCCCTAGGGGCTGTTTGGTTTGTTGAATCCAAGGGTCACCCGTGATAGCAGTTTCTTGATTATTTCTGAGTCCCTAGGGGCGGCTTGGGGCGCCAATCCATGCGCCACCCGATGACGCCTGCTGATGATTTCTGAGTCCCTAGGGGCTGCTTGGGCTTCGAATCCATGCCCCCGTGATGAAGGCTCGTTGATGATTTCGAGTCCCTAGGGGCGCTTGGGCGCCGAATCCACGCCCCCCGTGATGAAGCTTCGTTGATGATTTCGAGTCCCTGGGGGCCGCTTGGGCGCCCAATCCACGCCCCGCGACGATGAGCCGCTGATGATGATTTCGAGTCCCTGGTGCTTTGGGGCGAACACCCACGCCGGCCACCCGCTGATGCGGTCGGTTGATGATTTTTCGAGTCCCTAGGGGCCCTTTGGGGCCCCGAATCCAAGCGCCACCCGTGACATGCGAGCTTTGTTGATGATTTCTGAGTCCCTAGGGGCCGCTTTGGGGGCCGAATCCACGCCACCCCGTGATGAGCCGCTTGTTGATGATTTCTGAGTCCCTAGGGGCCGTTTGGGGTGCTGCCAATCTACGCGCCACCCGCGATGATAGCTTCGTTGATGATTTCGAGTCCCTAGGGGCCGTTTGGGCTGTCCAATCCACGCGTCACCCGTGACAGCAGTTCGTTGATGATTTCTGAGTCCCTAGGGGATGTTTGGGCTTTCTAATCCAGGCGTCACCCGTGATAGCAGTTGGTTGATGATTTCTGAGTCCCTAGGGGCTGTTTGGGCTGTCCAATCCACGCGTCACACGTGAAAGCAGTTCGTTGATGATTTCTGAGTCCCTAGGGGCTTTGGGGGTGCCCAATCTATGCGCCCCCGTGATGCAGCTTCGTTGATGATTTCTGAGTCCCTAGGGGCCGCTTTGGGTCGCTGAATCCATCACGCGCCCCGTGATGCAGCGCTTCGTTGATGATTTCGAGTCCCTAGGGGCCGCTTTGGGTCGCCGAATCCACGCGCCACCCCGTGAACGAGCTTTGATGATTGCTGAGTCCCTAGGGGTCGGGCCGGCCGACTGATCCACGCCACCCGTGATGAGAGCTTTGTTGATGATTTCTGAGTCCCTAGGGGCTGTTTGGGCTGTCCAATCCATGCGTCCCCGTGACATCAGTGCTTTGATGATTTCTGAGTCCCTAGGGGCTGTTTGGGTTGTCGAATCCATGCGTCCCCGCGGATGCCAATGCTTCGTTGATGATTTCCGAGTCCCTAGGGGCTTTGGGCCGAATCCACGCCACCCGTGTTATCAGTTCGTTGATGATTTCTGAGTCCGTAGGGGCTCTTTGGGCTGTCGAATCCAGGCGTCACCCCTGACAGCAGTTCGTTGATGATTTCTGAGTCCCTAGGGGCTGTTTGGGCTGTCCAATCCACGCGTCACACGTGAAAGCAGTTCGTTGATGATTTTTTAGGCCCTAGGGACTGTTTCGGCGTCGAATCGACGCGGCACCCGTGAGATAGCAGCTTCGTTGATGATTTCCGAGTCCCTAGGGGCGTTGGTGCCCAATCCAGCGCCACCTCGCGACACGCGATCTCGTTGATGATTTCGGCCCGTCCTGGGGCGTTTGGGCCGTCCAATCCAGGGCCACCCGCGATGACAGCCCTCGTTGATGATTTCTGAGTCCCTAGGGGCTGTTTGGGCTGTCCAATCCACGCGCCACCCGTGACAGCAGTTCGTTGATGATTTCTGAGTCCCTAGGGGCTGTTTGGGCTGTCGAATCCAAGCACCCGTGATATCAGGTCGTTGATGATTTCTGAGTCCCTGGGGGCTGTTTGGGCTGCCGAATCCATGCGCTCCCCGCGACCCGTGAGCGCCCGCTGATGATTTCGAGTCCCTAGGGGCCGCTTTGGGCCGCCCAATCCAATCCCGCGCCCCCGTGACAGCGCGCTGCTGATGATTTCTGAGTCCCTAGGGGCTGTTTGGGCCGAAATCCACGCCACCCGCGGATGCCAGCTTGGTTGATGATTTCTGAGTCCCTAGGGGCGTTTGGGGCCCAATCCACGCGCCACCCGTGACACCAGTTCATTGATGATTTTTGAGTCCCTAGGGGCTTTTGGGTGGGATCCATGCGCCCCCCGTGATGATGCGTGCTGTGATGATTTCGAGTCCCTAGGGGCCGCTTTGGGCCGTCCAATCCAACGCGTCACCACCCGTGACAGCTCTTAGTTGATGATTTCTGAGTCCCTAGGGGTGCTTGGGCCGCCCAATCCAGCGCCACCCGTGATGCAGCGCTTGATGATGATTTCCGAGTCCCTAGGGGCCGCTTGGGGTCGCCGAATCTACGCGCCACCCGTGATGCAATGCCGCTGATGATTTTAGAGTCCCTAGGGGCCGCTTGGGTCGCCCAATCCACTCGCACCCGCGGACATGCAGCTTGTTGATGATTTCTCGAGTCCCTAGGGGCCTTTGGGTGCCTCCAATCCACGGCGCCCCCGCTGATGAGCTTGCGTTGATGATTTCTCGAGTCCCTAGGGGCGCTTGGGCCGAATCCACCGCCACCCGTGACGAACGCGCTTCGGCTGATGATTTCTCGAGTCCCTAGGGGCCTTTGGGCGCGAATCCACGCGCCACCCGTGATGCAGCCGTTGAAGATTTCCGAGTCCCTAGGGGCCGCTTTGGGCCGGATTCCACGCCAACCCGGAAAGCATCGCTTGATGATGATTTCTGAGTCCCTAGGGGCGCTTTTGGGCGCCGAATCCACGCGCCACCCGTGATAGCAGTTGGTTGATGATTTCTGAGTCCCTAGGGGCTGTTTGGGCTGTCCAATCCACGCGTCACACGTGAAAGCAGTTCGTTGATGATTTTTTAGGCCCTAGGGGCTGTTTGGGCTGTCGAATCCACGCGCCACCCGTGACAGCAGTTAGTTGATGATTTCTGAGTCCCTAGGGGCTGTTTGGGTGTCCAATCCATGATCGGCTGGGGGGGCCACGCAATCCAGGGCCACCCGTGATGAAGATTTTGATGATTTCCCGAGTCCCTAGGGGCCGCTTTGGGCCGCCGTCAATCCACGCGTCAACCGTGACAGCAGTTCGTTGATGATTTCTGAGTCCCTAGGGGCTGTTTGGGCTCGCCGAACCATCGCGCCACCCGTGATGACGCGCTCGTTGATGATTTCTGAGTCCCTAGGGGCTGTTTGGGTGTCGAATCCACGCGTCACCCGTGACACCAGTTCGTTGATGATTTCTGAGTCCCTAGGGGCTGTTTGGGCTGTCGAATCCAGGCGTCACCCGCGATGCAGCTGCTGATGATTTCGAGTCCCTAGGGGCCTTGGGCGCCCAATCCATGCGCACCCGTGACTCGGCGCTTGTTGATGATTTCTCGAGTCCCTAGGGGCCGCTTTGGGTGCAATCCAAGCCACCCGCGGAAAGCAGTTCGTTGATGATTTCGGAGTCCCTAGGGGCTGTTTGGGCCCCAATCCATGCCACCCCGGAAGCCATCCGTTGATGATTTTTGAGTCCCTATGGGCCGTTTGGGCCGGCCCAATCCACGCGCCCCACCCGCGATGCGAAGCTGTTGATGATTTCCGAGTCCCTAGGGGCCGCTTTGGGTCGAATCCAACGCGCCACCCGTGATGCCAGCTTCGTTGATGATTTCTGAGTCCCTAGGGGCTGTTTTGGGCTGTCGAATCCACGGGTCACCCGTGACAGCAGTTCGTTGATGATTTCTGAGTCCCTAGGGGTTGTTTGGGGGCCCCCGGTCCAATCCATGTTCGCCCCCGTGATGACCACGCTCCGTGATGTGATGATTTCGAGTCCCTAGGGGCCGCTTTGGGCGCCGAATCCACGCGCCACCCGTGATGCGCAGCTTGTTGATGATTTCGAGTCCCTAGGGGCCGCTTGGGCCGCCGAATCCACGCCACCGACAACGCGAGCCTTCTTGATGATTTCTCGAGTCCCTAGGGGCCGCTTTGGGTCGCCAATCCGAGCCCACCCGTGATGCAGCGCTTTGTTGATGATTTCCGAGTCCCTAGGGGCTTTGGGTTGGGTCCAATCCACGCACCCGTGACGCACCGCTGTTGTTGATGATTTTTCGAGTCCCTAGGGCGCTTTTGGGCGCCCAATCCACGCCCACCCCGTGACAGCGAGCCGTTGATGATTTCGAGTCCCTAGGGGCCGGGCTGGGCGGAATCCACGCGGCCCCCCGTGAAGGCCAGTTGATGATTTCTAGTCCCTAGGGGTCGCTTTGGGTGCGAATCCACGCCACCCGTGAAGGAGCCAGCTTGTTGATGATTTCCCGAGTCCCTAGGGGCCGCTTGGGCCGCCCGAATCTACGCGCCACCCGTGACATGCAGCTTGATGATTTCGAGTCCCTAGGGGTCGCTTTGGGCCGCCGAATCCACGCCACCCCGTGATGCCAGCCTGTTGATGATTTCCGAGTCCCTAGGGGCCGCTTTGGGCCGTCAATCCACGCGCCCCGTGATGCAGCGCTTGGTTGATGATTTCGAGTCCCTAGGGGCGCTTGGGTTGGCCGCCCGATCCATCCATGCACCCCGTGAAGCTAGCTCGTTGATGATTTCTGGGGTCCCTAGGGGGGCCGTTTGGGCCGAACCACGCGCCGATGATTTCGAGCCCTACCCGTGATGACAATCCACGCCCCGTGATGCCAGCTTGATGATTTCTCGAGTCCCTAGGGGCCGCTTGGGGCCGATCTAACCACGCCCCGTGATGAGAGCGTTGATGATTTCTCGAGTCCCTAGGGGCTTTGGGGTCGGTCCAATCCACGCGCACCCGTGACATCGCCAGCCGCTTTGTGATGATTTCGAGTCCCTAGGGGCTTTTGGCTCTAATCCACGCACCCGTGATGATGCAGCTTCGTTGATGATTTCTCGAGTCCCTAGGGCCTTTGGGCTGGCCCAATCCATGCCACCCGCGACACCGCGAGCGCTTGTTGATGATTTCGAGTCCTTAGGGGCCGCTTGGGCGCTTGAATCCAGCGCCACCCGTGACAACGCTTCGCTTGATGATTTCGAGTCCCTAGGGGCCCGTGGGCCGGGCCCAAATCTATGCCACCCGTGATGATGATTGCTTGATGATTTCTAAGAGTCCCTAGGGGCCGCTTGGGGGCCCGAATCCACGCGCCACCCGTGATGCCAGCCGTTGATGATTGATTTTGGGTCCCTAGGGGCGCCTTGGGCGCCGAATCCAAGCCGCCCCCCCGATGACACCTGCTGCCTTCGTTGATGATTTCCGAGTCCCTGGGGTCCTTTGGGTCGGCCCTGGGCCGTAATCCACGCGCACACCCGTGAAGGGCAGCTCGCTTGATGATTTCTGAGTCCCTAGGGGCCTTGTGGGTCTGCCGAATCCAATCCGCGCGCCACCCGGACATGGCAGCTTCGCTTGATGATTTCTCGAGTCCCTAGGGGCGCTTGGGGCGTTGGCCCAATCCAAGGCGCCACCCGTGATCGCAGCCGTTGATGATTTCTCGAGTCCCTAGGGGGCCGCTTTGGGCCGCCGAATCTACGCGCCACCCGTGATGCAGCTTTTGTTGATGATTTCTGAGTCCCTAGGGGCTGTTTGGGCTGTCCAATCCATGCGTCCCCGTGACATCAGTTCTTTGATGATTTCTGAGTCCTAGGGGCTGTTTAGGCCCGCTGAATCCACGCCACCCCGTGACGATGGAGCCGTTGATGATTTCTAGTCCCTAGGGGTCGCTTTGGGTGCCAATCCACGCGCCACCCGTGATGCAGCTTGTTGATGATTTCGAGTCCCTAGGGGCCGTTTGGGTCGCCGAATCTACGCGCCACCCCGTGATGCAAAGCCCTGGTTGATGATTTCTGAGTTCCTAGGGGCGTTTTGGGCCGCCCGAATCCGCTGCCACCCGTGACGCGGGCGCTTCGTTGATGATTTCTGAGTCCCTCGGGGCCCTTTGGGCCGGGCCCAATCCAACCGCGCCACCCGTGAAGAGCTTGCCGCTGATGATTTCTCGAGTCCCTAGGGGCCGCTTGGGGCCGCCCGAATCTAGGCCACCCGTGATGAAAAGCCGTTGATGATTTCTCGAGTCCCTAGGGTCCTTGGGCCCGAATCCACGCGCCACCCGTGACAGCAGTTAGTTGATGATTTCTGAGTCACTAGGGCCTTTGGGGGCCCGAATCCAACGCCACCCGTGATGCAGCTTCGCTTGATGATTTTGAGTCCCTAGGGGCCGCTTTGGCCCGGGCCGCCCAATCCACGGGCCACCCGCTGATGAGCCGCTTGTTGATGATTTGTGAGTCCCTAGGGGCTGTTTGGACTGTCCAATCCATGCGCCACACGTGATGACACCACGCGCTCGCCTGATGATTTTGATGTTTTCTGAGTCCCTAGGGGTTGCTTGGGCTGTCGACTCCACGCGTCACCCGTGATGCAGCTTGCTTGATGATTTCGAGTCCCTAGGGGCCGTTTGGGCGCCAATCCAGCGCCACCCCGTGAGCAGAGCCGTTGATGATTTCTCAGTCCCTAGGGGCTGTTTGGGCTGTGTCAATCCACGCGCACCCCGTGATCAAGCTTCAGCTCGTTGATGATTTCTGAGTCCCTAGGGGCGCTTTGGGCGCCGAATCCACGCACCCCCGTGAGGGCAGCTTCGTTGATGACTTCTGAGTCCCTAGGGGCTGTTTGGGCTGTCGAATCTACGCGTCACCCGTGATGCAGCTGTTGATGATTTCTCGAGTCCCTAGGGGTCCGCTTTGGGCCGCCGAATCCACGCCGCCGGCACCCGTGACTTCGCTCGTTGATGATTTCTGAGTCCCTAGGGGCCCTTGGGCGCCGAAATCCAACGCGCCACCCGTGATGATCAGCAGCTTTGTGATGATTTCTGAGTCCCTAGGGGCCGCTTGGGTCGCTGAATCCACGCGCCACCCGTGATGACAAGCTTCGTTGATGATTTTCGAGTCCCTAGGGGCTTTGGGCCGAATCCAATCCACCCCGCGATGCCAGCCGCCGTTGATGATTTCTCAGTCCCTAGGGGCTGTTTGGGCCGTCCAATCCACGCGGCCACCCGTGATGCCAGCCGCTTGATGATTTTTAGTCCCTAGGGGCCGCTTGGGCCGCCGAATCCACGCGGCCACCCGTGATGCACCGCTTCGTTGTTTATTTCTGAGTCCCTAGGGGTGTTTGGGTCGTCGAATCCACGCGCCCCCGTGAAATGCAGCTCGCTGATGATTTCTCGAGTCCCTAGGGGGCGTTTTGGGTCGGGGACTAAGCGCACCCGTGAAGCAGCAGTTGATGATTTCTGAGTCCCTAGGGCTGCTTGGGCTGTCCAATCCACGCCACCCCGATGCCAGCTGAGCTCGTTGATGATTTCTGAGTCCCTAGGAGCAGTTTGGGCGCCGAATCTAAGCCGCCACCCGTGATGCAGCGTTGATGATGATTTCTGAGTCCCTAGGGGCTTTTGGGCAATCCACGCGCACCCGTGATGCCAGCTTCGTTGATGATTTTCGAGTCCCTAGGGGTGCTTGGTGAATCCTGATGATCCCGATGATGATTTCTCTAGTCCCTGGGGGCCGTTTGGGGTCGCCGGCCAATCCACGCGCCACCCGTGAAGCCAGCTTTGATGATTTCTGAGTCCCTAGGGCTGTTGGCCGAATCCACCGCGCACACCGTGATGACAGCAGTTGGTTGATGATTTCTGAGTCCCTAGGGGCTGTTTGGGCTGTCGAATCCACGCGCCACCCGTGATAGCAGTTGGTTGATGATTTCTGAGTCCCTAGGGGCTGTTTGGGCTGTCGAATCCACGCGCCACCCGTGACAGCAGTTCGCTGATGATTTCTGAGTCCCTAGGGGATGTTTGGGCGCCGATCCAACCGCGCACCGTGACAGCGCTCGCTGTGATGATTTCTCGAGTCCCTAGGGGCCGCTTTGGGCCGCCGAATCCACGCCACCCGCGAGACAGCGCCTCGTGATGATTTCGAGTCCCTAGGGGCCCGCTTGGGGTGGGCCGAATCCAACGCAACCGACCGATGTGCATTGATGATGATTTCTGAGTCCCTAGGGGCTGGGGGCCGCCGGGTCCAACCCAACCCGTGACAACGCCGCTGTTGATGATTTCTGAGTCCCTAGGGGCTATTTGGGCGCCCGATCCATGCCACCCCGATGATCAGCTTCGTTGATGATTTCTGAGTCCCTAGGGGCTGTGTGGGCTGTCGAATCCACGCCTCACCCGTGACTGCAGTTCGTTGATGATTTCTGAGTCCCTAGGGGCTGTGTGGGCTGTCCAATCCACGCCTCACCCGTGACTGCAGTTCGTTGATGATTTCTGAGTCCCTAGGGGCTGTTTGGGTGTCCATCCACGCGCACCCCGTGATGCACAGCCTTTGATGATTTCTGAGTCCCTAGGGGCTCTTTGGGCCGTCGAATCCACGATCCACGCGCCACCCGCGTGATGCGCCGCTTGATGATTTTTGAGTCCCTAGGGGGCTGTTTGGCCGCCGAATCTACGCACCACCCGTGATGCTAGCTTCGTTGATGATTTAGAGTCCCTAGGGGCTGTTAGGGCTGCCGAATCCACCCGCCACCCCTGACAACGCGATTCGCTGATGATTTCCGAGTCCCTAGGGGCGCTTTGGGCGCCGAATCCACGCCGTCCACCCCGTGACGGCAGCTTCGCTGATGATGATTTCGAGTCCCTAGGGGTCGCTTTGGGCCGTCCGAATCCATGGCACCCCCCGTGAGGGCCAGCCTCGCTTGTTGATTTCTAAGTCCCTAGGGGCTGTTTTGGCTGTCGAATCCACGCGCTACCCGTGATGCACGTTGATGATTTCCGAGTCCCTAGGCTGATTTTTTGGACCCAACCACGGGCCCCGCTGAGATGAGCCGTTGATGATTTCTAGGAGTCCCTAGGGGCCGCTTTGGGCCGATCCGATCCACGCGCACCCGTGACATGCAGCTGTTGATGATTTCGAGTCCCTAGGGGCGTTGGGCCGCCGAATCCATGGCCACCCGTGATGCAGCTCGCTGATGATTTCGAGTCCCTAGGGGCCTTGGGTCCGCCATCCGAGCCGCGCCCCCGTGACGCCAGTTCGTTGATGATTTCTGAGTCCCTAGGGGCTGTTTGGGCTGTCGAATCCACGCGGCACCCGCGACAGCAGTTCGTTGATGATTTCTGAGTCCCTAGGGGCTGTTTTGGGCCCGAATCCACCGCAACCCGTGAGAGCAGCTTCGTTGATGATTTCGAGTCCCTAGGGGCCGTTGGGGCGCCGAATCCAACGCGCACCCGTGATGCAGCCTTGCTGATGATTTCCCGAGTCCCTAGGGGCCGCTTTTGGGCCGCCGAATCCACGCGTACCCGTGAGAGCACCTCGTTGATGATTTCTCAGTCCCTAGGGGCGCTTGGGCCGAACCCAAACCACGCCACCCGTGATGAACGTTGATGATGATTTCCCGAGTCCCTAGGGGCCGCTTTGGGCCCAACGGGCCCCCCGTGACAACGCATTGGCCGTGATGATTTCGAGTCCCTAGGGGCCGCTTGGGCCGCCGAATCCACGCGACCCGTGAGGTCCAGCTCGCTTGATGATTTCGAGTCCCTAGGGGCCCTGCTTGGGTCCGCCAATCCACGCGCACCCGCGACACGCGCCCCGCTTGATGATTTCTGAGTCCCTAAGGGCTGTTTGGGCTGTCCAATCCATGCGCCACACGTGATGCTCAGCTTCGTTGATTATTTCTGAGTCCTTTGGGGTTTCCCTAATCCGAAACACAGCGATGGGTTGTCAATCCGTGTGATGTTTCGTCCGGTCCCTGGGGGCCGCGCCGTGAATCCACGACCCCACCCGTGATGGCAGCTGTGATGATTTCCGAGTCCCTAGGGGCCGCTTGGGCGCTGAATCCAACCGTCCACCCGTGATATCGCAGCTGTTGATGATTTCCCGAGTCCCTAGGGGCCGTTGGGCCGTCCAATCTACGCGTCCCCGATAGCAGTTGGTTGATGATTTCTGAGTCCCTAGGGGCTGTTTGGGCTGTCGAATCCACGCGCCACCCGTGACAGCAGTTAGTTGATGATTTCTGAGTCCCTAGGGGCTGTTTGGGCTGTCGAATCCACGCGTCACCCGTGATAGCAGTTCGTTGATGATTTCTGAGTCCCTAGGGGCTCTTTGGGTTGTCGAATCCACGCGGCACCCGTGAGGTCAAAGCTTCGTTGATGATTTTGAGTCCCTAGGGGCTCTTTTGGGCGCCGAATCTAATCCACGCCACCCGTGATGCTCGTGTGATGATTTCTGAGTCCCTAGGGGCGCTTGGCCCAATCTAAGCGGCACCCGTGATAGCAGTTCGTTGATGATTTCTGAGTCCCTAGGGGCTGTTTGGGCTGTCGAATCCACGCGTCACCCGTGAGAGCAGCTCGCTGACGATCTCTAAGTCCCTAGGGGCTGTTTAATCCACGGGTCACCCGTGACAGCAGTTCGTTGATGATTTCTGAGTCCCTAGGGGGTGTGGGCCGCCCAATCCACGCCCGTGACAAGAAGCTTTGATGATTTCCGAGTCCCTAGGGGCGTTTTGGGCCGCCGAATCCACGCGCCACCCGTGATGCCAGCTTCGTTGATGATTTCCCGAGTCCCTAGGGGCCGCTTTGGGGCGCCGAATCCAGCCGCCACCCGTGATGCCGCAGCTTGTTGATGATTTCAAAGTCCCTAGGGGCTGCTTGGGTCGCCCGAATCTACGCGCACCCGGATCGAAAGCAGTTCGTTGATGATTTCTGAGTCCCTAGGGGCTGTTTGGGCTGTCCAATCCAGGCGCCATGACCACCTGATGATTTCGAGTCCCTAGGGGCCGTTTGGGCCGGGATCCACGCGCGCCACCCGTGACAGCTTGCTGCTGATGATTTCGAGTCCCTAGGGGCGTTTGGGCCTTGCCGAATCCAAGGCGCCACCCGTGAGACACGCAGCTTTCGATGATTTCTCGAGTCCCTAGGGGCCGCTTTGGGGCCGAATCCAAGCCGCCACCCGTGAAGAGCGGCCCGCTGATGATTTCCGAGTCCCTAGGGGCCGCTTTTGGCGCCGAATCCAACCCGCCACCCGTGATGACATTGATTTCCCGAGTCCCTGGGATGATTGTCCCGCAATCCCTGACAAAGGTTCGTTGATGATTTCTGGGTCCCTAGGGGCCGCCTTTGGGTGCCGAATCCAAGCGCCACCCGTGACATTCAGCTGATGCTGATGATTTCCGAGTCCCTAGGGGCCGCTTTTTGGGCCGCCCAATCCAAGCGCTAACCGTGACATCGCGACGCTTGGTTGATGATTTCTGAGTCCCTAGGGGCTGGGCGCCGAATCTACGCGCCACCCGGAAAGCGCTTCGTTGATGATTTCTGAGTCCCTAGGGGCCGCTTGGGGCCGCCAATCCACGCGGCCACCCGTGACACCACCGCGCGCTTTGATGATTTCTGGGTCCCTAGGGGCCGCCTGGGCGGCCGAATCCACGCGCCACCCGCGATGCCAGCCCGCTGATGATTTCTGAGTCCCTAGGGGCTGTTCGGGCTGTCGAATCCACGCGCCACCCGTGACAGCAGTTCGCTGATGATTTCTGAGTCCCTAGGGATGTTTGGGCTTTCTAATCCAGGCCACCCACGCTGCCACCTGTTGATGATTTCTGAGTCCCTGGTTGGCCGCTTTCCCGACCCCCCACGGGGATGCCAGATTCGTTGATGATTTCTGAGTCCCTAGGGGCCCTTTGGCCGCCGAATCCACGCCACCCGTGATGCAGCTTCGTTGATGATTTCTCAGTCCCTAGGGGCCGCTTTGGGGCGTCCGAATCCACGCCACCCGTGACGATGCCAGCTTCGTTGATGATTTCAGAGTCCCTAGGGGCCGCTTGGGGCCGCCGAATCTACGCCACCCCGTGACACGCGCCAGCTCGTTGATGATTTCGAGTCCCTAGGGGCCTTGGGCCGTCCAATCACGCCACCCGTGACGCGCCCCCGCTTGTTGATGATTTCGAGTCCCTAGGGGCCGTTGGGCCGTCGAATCCACGCCACCCGGGATGCTCTTTTGATGATTTCGAGTCCCTAGGGGCCGCTTGGGCCGCCAATCCAAGCGCCACGACCCGCCGTGAAAGCCTTTGTTGATGATTTCGAGTCCCTAGGGGCTTGGGGCCCGAATCGGGCACCCGTGACGCCAGCCATTGATGATTTCTTGAGTCCCTAGGGGCCGCTTGGGTGCCGAATCCAGCGCCACCCGTGACATGCCAGCTGTGATGATTTCCGAGCCCTAGGGGCTTGTGTGGGACCCAATCCTGCGCCACCGTGATGTCCGCCTTGTTGATGATTTCGAGTCCCTAGGGGCCTTTGGGCGCCTCCACGACCCCGACCCTTGGTGTCCGTTGATGATTTCTCCGAATCCCTCGGGGGTTGGGCGCCGAATCCACGCGCCACCCGTGATGCCAGCTTCGTTGATGATTTCTGAGTCCCTAGGGGCCTTTGGGCCGCCGAACCGCGCCACGCCACCCGCGATGCAGCTTTGTTGATGATTTTTGAGTCCCTAGGGGCTCTTTTGGGTCGCCGAATCCATCCGCGCCACCCGGACATGCAGCTTCGTTGATGATTTCTGAGTCCCTAGGGGCCGCTGTGGGCTCGAATCCAACCCTAAGTGCCCACACCCGTGATGCCAGCGTCCGTTGATGATTTCTGAGTCCCTAGGGGCCGCTTTGGGCCGCCGACCCATGCCACCCGCCCCATGACAGCTGCTTTTCGATGATTTCGAGTCCCTAGGGGCCGCTTTGGGCGCTGACCATCCAACCCCCGATGACAGCATGTCGTTGATGATTTCTGAGTCCCTAGGGGCTGTTTGGGCTGTCGAATCCACGCGTCACCCGTGACAGCAGTTCGTTGATGATTTCTGAGTCCCTAGGGGTTGCTTGGGCGCCCAATCCACCACCCGTGATGCCATGCTTGATGATTTCTCGAGTCCCTAGGGGCCGCTTTGGGCCGCGCCGAATCCATCGCGCAACCCGTGAAGCGCATCGCTTGCTGATGATTTCTCGAGTCCCTAGGGGCCGTTTGGGCCGCCGAATCCACGCGCACACCCGATGAAGCAGCTTCGCTGATGATTTCCCGAGTCCCTAGGGGCCGCTTGGGCGCCGATCCAATCCGCGGCCACCCGGACATGCAGCTTCGCTGATGATTTCTCCGAGTCCCTAGGGGTTTGGGCCGCCGAATCCATGCGCCACCCGTGACACAGCCGCTTTGATGATTTCCGAGTCCCTAGGGGCCGTTTGGGCCGCCGAATCCACGCGCCACCGTGATGCCACCGTTGATGATTTCCGAGTCCCTAGGGGTTGTTGACCCGAATCCACGAGCCCTAGGTGATCTGATGATTTCTGGGTCCCCTAGGGGCGGGTTGCGGAATCCATGCAACCCGTGAAAAAGCATTTCGATGATTTCTGAGTCCCTAGGGGCTGTTTGGGGCCGCCCAATCCATCGCGCACCGTGACGGCAGCTCGCTGATGATTTCTGAGTCCCTAGGGGTTGCTTTGGGTCGTGCCGAATCCATCCACGCCAAACGTGACATGCAGCTTGCTTGATGATTTCGAGTCCCTAGGGGCTTGGGGTCGCCGAATCCAACGCACAACCCGTGACATGCAGTTCGTTGATGATTTCTGAGTCCCTAGGGGCTGTTTGGGCGCCGACCCATGCCACACCCGTGATGCGCGGTTCGCTTGATGATTTCCGAGTCCCTAGGGGCCGCTTGGGCCGTAATCCAACGCCAACCCGGATGCCGTTGATGATTTTTTAGTCCCTAGGGGCTGCTTGGGATGTCGAATCCACGCCCCTGATACCTTGATGATTTCTTCGAGTCCCTAGGGGCTTTGGGCCGCCGAATCCAAGCAACCCGTGAAGGCAGCTTCCTTGATGATTTCTGAGTCCCTAGGGGCTGTTTGGGCGTCAATCTAACGCGCACCCGTGATGCAGCGTTCGATGATTTCAGAGTCCCTAGGGGCCGCTTGGGTCGCCGAATCCGATCCAGGCGTCACCCGTGACAGCAGTTCGTTGATGATTTCTGAGTCCCTAGGGGCTGTTTGGGCTGTCGAATCCACGCGTCACCCGTGACACCAGTTCGTTGATGATTTCTGAGTCCCTAGGGCTGTTTGTGCTGTCGAATCCACGCGCCACCCGTGACACGAGTTCGATGATGATTTCTGAGTACCTAGGGGCTGTGTGGGCTGTCGACTCCACGCGTCACCCGTGACAGCAGTTCGTTGATGATTTCTGAGTCCCTAGGGGCTGTTTGGGCTGTCGAATCCACGCGTCCTCCGTGAGAGCAGTTCGTTGATGATTTCTGAGTCCCTAGGGGATGTTTGGGCTTTCAAATCCAAGCGTCGTCCCGAAAGCAGCTTGTTGATGATTTCTATGTCCCTAGGGGCGCTTTTGGGCTGCCGAATCCAACGCATCGCCACCCGTGATGAAGCTCGTTGATGATTTCTGAGTCCCTAAGGGCTGTTTGGGCTGTCGAATCTACGCGTCACCCGTGATGCACGGTTTTGTTGATGATTTCGGAGTCCCTAGGGCCTATTTGGGCCGCCAATCTATCGCCACCCGTGACCGGATGCAGCTTGATGATGATTTTGAGTCCCTAGGGGCCTTGGGCGCCGAATCCAACGCGCCACCCGCGGATGCGCATTCGCTGATGATTTCCGCCCTGGGGCCTGGTGGGCACGAACCCAACGGCGCACCCGTGGAAGCTTTGATGATTTCTGAGTCCCTAGCGGTCCTGGGGCGCCAATCCACGCCACCCGTGACAGCATCGCCGCCTTGATGATTTCGAGTCCCTAGGGGCCGTTTGGGTCGCCGAATCCAACCACCCGTGACAGCAGTTTGTTGATGATTTCTGAGTCCCTAGGGGCTGTTCGGGCTGTCGAATCCACGCGCCACCCGTGACAGCAGTTCGCTGATGATTTCTGAGTCCCTAGGGGTTGTTTGGGCTGTCGAATCAACGCGCCACCCGTGACATGCAGCTTCGTTGATGATTTCTGAGTCCCTAGGGGTCGTTTGGGTCGCCGAATCCACGCCCACCCCGTGATGCCAGCTCGTTGATGATTTCTGAGTCCCTAGGGGCCGCTTGGGGGCCGAATCCATCGCGGTCCACACCGTGATGACAGCGCTTCGCTGATGATTTCTGAGTCCCTAGGGGCCCGTTTGGGCCTGCCAAACCACGCTACCCGTGATGCCAGCTTCGTTGATGATTTCTGAGTCCCTAGGGGCCGCTTTGGGCCGAATCCACCGCCACCCGTGATGCGTCCCGTGATGATTTCAGCCCCTGTTGATGATTTCCAGTCCCTAGGGGCGCTTTCGCTTCGGCTATCGAATCCACGCGCCACCCGTGACAGCAGTTCGTTGATGATTTCTGAGTCCCTAGGGGCTGTTTGGGCTGTCGAATCCACGCGGCACCCGTGACAGCAGTTCGTTGATGATTTCTGAGTCCCTAGGGGCTGTTTGGGCTGTCGAATCCAGGCGTCACCCGTGACGGCAGCTTTGATGATTTCTTTGAGTCCCTAGGGGCGCTTTTGGGTTGCAATCTACGCCCCACCCGTGAGGACACCTGTTGATGATTTCTGAGTCCTTAGGGGCTTGTTGCGATCTACCCCCCAGCTTCCCTGATGAGAGCGTTGATGATTTATGAGTCCCTAGGGCTGTTCGGGCCGTCGAATCCAAGCGTCACCCGTGACAGCATTTCGTTGATGATTTATTAGTCCCTAGGGGCTGCGCTGGCCGCCGAATCCATGCATCACCCGTGATATCAATTCGTTGATGATTTCTGAGTCCCTAGGGGCTGTTTGGGGTGTCCAATCCATGCGTCACCCGTGACATCAGTGCGTTGATGATTTCTGAGTCCCTAGGGGCTGTTTGGGGTGTCCAATCCATGCGTCACCCGTGACATCAGTGCGTTGATGATTTCTGAGTCCCTAGGGGCTGTTTGGGTCAATCCACGCGGCCATCCCCCGTGACAAGCGCGCTCGTTGATGATTTATGAGTCCCTAGGGGCTATTTGGGCTGTCGAATCCATGCGTCACCCGTGACAGGAGTTCGTTGATGATTTCTGAGTCCCTAGGGGCGCTGGGTGCGAATCCAGCACCACCCGCGTGACAGCAGTTCGTTGATGATTTCTGAGTCCCTAGGGGCTGTTTGGGCTGTCGAATCCTTGCGTCGCCCGAGCTATCAGTTCGTTGATGATTTCTGAGTCCCTAGGGGCTGGGTCCCTCAACCATGCGACAGCAGCTTGATGATTTCGAGTCCCTAGGGTTGGGTCAAATCCATCAATCACCCGTGACAGCAGTTCGTTGATGATTTATGAGTCCCTAGGGGTTGTTTGGCTCTGGAATCCATGCGTCACCCGTCCACCCGTGACCGTGGACAAAGGCTCGTTGATGATTTCAGAGTCCCTAGGGCGCATTCACTCCCACCCCACCCGCAGAGACGATACCGCGTCGATTTCTGAGTCCCTAGGGCCGTCGAATCCGCCCAATCCAAGCCACCCGTGATGCAGATGTTGATGATTTCCGAGTCCCTAGGGGTCGTTTGGGGTGCCGGATCCAGCGATCACCCGTGACAATAAGAAGTCGTTGATGATTTTTGAGTCCCTAAGGGCCGCTTGGGTGTCGAACCGAGCAAGGCCACCGTGACAAAGATTTCGCGATGATTTCGATGAGTCCCTAGGGGTC